>CM071851.1:31199804-31299804 GCA_036507275.1 Sicyos edulis
AAGCATAACCATGCCACACCGAACTTACTTTATACCAAGCTCTACCAAGGGTGCTTACCCATAAGGCATCCAAATCCTCTCGCAAGGCATCACCATCTCATGAGCATCCAACTCGCAGTCCCCATCGACTAAACTCACATCTACGATGCTCAACTCTCTCCTCGATAAAGGCCCTCGGCTGTAGTTGACCACACTACCAACCACAAAGAAACTCTTGGCCTTAACACTAGCGCGAGACTCACGCAACACCAACACTTACCAACCGCCATAAACGGATCCAAGGCTAAAGGAGTGCACTAAACTCCGAACGACATAGAACCATCTACTATGCCTAAGCCAAACTCAAGCCTCAACTGCAGACTTTAGTGCCAAAGTGGCACACTCAACCAATGCACCTCAAGTGCTACTACTACCAAATCCACATCCGAGGAAGCTGGTCGTTAAACAACAAAGCAGCTCTCAAGGGAGCAAAGATGACCCTTCATCCGCCTCTGCCACAAACACGGCAACTTGCCAAACAACCGGCGCCCGTGGAGACTCGCTAGTCCACCTCTCACAAGGGAATTCCACCACCATCCGATGAACCAAATAAAGACAGAACGGCACACCTCGGCCTCTGAATCAACAGGCATCCCACAAACGATGCTAAACTCAAACTCGCCAACTACTTTACTACTAGCAAAGCAGGACTTACTAAAACATCGAGCTCTACAGCATCCATTTGCTAAACCGGGCGCTCCATCAACGCCAACCAACTCATCCAATAAACTCGCCGATCATGCCCTCCCGGAACCTCTCGGGCTAGCAAGAGCTACCGAGGGGAATGCTTAAACAAACTCCGCACCGGGCTATCTGCGTGTCGGACTCTCACTACGCGCTATAAATCGCGCTTCGGTCTCCGCCTCCGAGAAGCTAAAGACTCGCCATCCAACCTCTCATGGCCGAGCACACTCGCCAAGGAGTCTCACTGAGGCGCCGCTAGCCTCTACCCCCTCCTCTAGGCAACTCAATCGCCGGGGCAACCGCATGCGGGCCTAACAACCTCGGACGCGCCTCAACATCAACACGACGGCCCAACTCCCTCTACGAACCCCGCCAAGCGCCCCGCTTCCTCCGGGTGCGACAACATATCGGCGACCGCACGGCACCTCCACCCTCTCACTAGGGGAAAAGCAAAGAATCGGGCCACATGGCCAACGGAGTCTAAGCTTCTACTCTCTCTCGTGGACGACGCCCTGTGGGCATCCGAATCTATCCGATACCTCAACAAGCCGCTAAACAAATCGCCAGATCATGAAAGTTGGCATGATGGCTCACTAAGCCCAAACCAACAACGAGTCGTAACCTCGCTTGCCTCCGCTTACACAACACAAGGCATAAAAGCTAGATGAAAAGTATTGTAAATTTTACCCTTTTCTTTAAAATCAAAGAATTTAGGCGTACTCGATGACCGCCTGAGTGTCGATGATCATGGAAAAACGACTACAACAAAAGGTCACCGCCACGTAATCTATGACTGAGCTCGATACCAACCGTAATGACCCGACCCAATGGGGCTCTAAATGGGCCCTACCTCAATGCATGCATACAAATCAACAATAGAATTTGTAATAGGTTGTTTCTGGATTCTAAGTAAAAACCCAAAACCGCAAGAGTTCATTTAAAAGTCAATTCAAAATTCTTGAAACCCGCCCCCTCGCTTTCCAAGCACTGCTCCAAGACAAATACATTTCCAAAACTTACTCGATCAGAGATTTATTAAAATCATACAACTTTACAACATTTACAACAATGCTAGAATCCTAAATACATTCATAAACAACCTAGGGCCCGTGCCCAACTACATGCATTCAGAGGACATTTAAAACATAAACATAAATCTCAGAGTTGAACAACGGGTTTCCATGATCACAGCGCCTCCTCCACCCATCTCCGCCTCGCGCCATGGTTTCCTCGAAAGATAAGTAAGGGTGAGTAACGAATTACTTCAAGAAGAATCCCCAACCGGGTACAATACGATATAATCAATCATCTAGAACCAAAGCATGCAAGCAAACAAATACTAAACATGCATCATAGCTCAACGAGCTTACAAAGAAAGATTCGAGTCATCGGAAGTCTCCTATTTCCGCCTAATGATTGGTTATCCTAACCAACTCGGGACATCTCTCGAGGGTCTTTCTCCTCACCAAATGATCACCTCAAAACCGATCCTAAGAATGTCCTCAAGGGCCTCTTACCCTTATTTAACTGACTTACGGGAGAGTACCCAAGTCCGCTCTAAATCGAAGGAATGGTGTACTCACGAACATTAGCCCTGGAAGGAGCTCTCCGATCCGGCATCTAACGCTGCAGTGCACGCACACCGCATGCTCTTCTCGCAACCGCGAAATGCGGGCCTAAGGGCAAACTACGCGCCGTGCACGCATGCCTAAAACTTGAAGCTGTGTCACCGATCACAGAGCGCAGGCCCTTGGCGCCATCTCTGCACCGGTCCACCGACCAAGCTAAGAACCGCCAAGGCAGCTTACACCGCGGGTGGTTCCGCCTAGCAAGTTACAAACCAGGCTATGCCAAGTGGGTAGCTAATTCCACAACCTACCGGTCAAGCGGGTAGCAAGATACGTTATGTCGCTGCAAGACACTTTATTCCCGACTCGAGCTAAATCCACCTTAGTGACCGGGGAAGCAAGATACGTTATGCGCGCGTGACACTACTCCCGATCGCTGGGGACAAAGTACGTTATGTCCGGCCACCGATGATGACAAACCCTACAACTCTATCTAAGAGTACAGGAAAAAAGCAATGATTCCCGCTAGCAAGCAAAGACCGACATCAATCATACTACCTAGCATGATACTACGAGCTTAAGCAGAATCACAAACATGCCGGGCAGTAACAAAACCTAGCATGGCACTAACATGTAATATCAAGCAAACATGCTAGCGTAAAATCACCAAAGTCGCTTCTATTATTATCATGCTCATAACACAAAAGAAACAAGCAAGGCAAAATCATGACAATATCGCAGGTCAGAACGCCCGCTTTTCTATTCCAGCTTCTCGAGGTGCTTCCCGCCTCGCATTCATGGGTTCGCTGGGCCGTTAGAGCTTGTTTGACCCTTAGGGTATTTTTTGGTCTTTTGCTCCCTGGGCAGATTTGTGGATTTTCAGGCTTCGAGGCAGCTCCGCCTTTGTTGAGGCTTGTATGTTGGTGGTCATGAGTCCCTAGATGTTTGGGGTATTCTGCTTGGGAGTTCTGCCAGGATTTGGGTTTTGGGCAAAGTGATCGTTGTTTGGGTGTTTCTTTGGGATTCGAGCCTGTGCCCTTAGAGATGATTTGGGAGTTTGTTTAAGTGAGAGTTATTGTTTGGAAAAAGGTTGCTTCACTGGTCTCAAGGAGGAAGCTGGAAATGGGATTTAAGGACTTTAAGACTTGTTTAAATTAGGAAAAGGGAAGAAAATCAAGAAAGTCCCTTTCCCTTGTTTTGCAATCTCTCTCTCTCTCTCTCTCTCTCTCTCTCTCTCTAGCCGACTCACCAAGAAAACCCAACCATGCACCCATGCATGCCCTAGCCGCACACACACTGGCCGCATCGTGACCTGGCCACCACCAAAGATAGCCCTCGCCCACCCACGCCGCACCAGACGCCCCCAGATCGCCACCAGTGGCGCCAGATGCAGCTGCATCGGCCCTGCCCTAGCCGCGCCTCACTCCAGCCGCCCACCACCCATGCCGCGCAGTGGCCGAGCCACCCTAGCGCCCGATCGCGCCGCCTCGCCCTAGTCGTGCCGAGCCTAGATCCAGATCGCCTGTGCCATCTTCGTGGTCGCCTTGGTCGCTACGAGTCCAAATCGTGATCGACTCGCTTTGGTCGCTACTGAGCCCAGAGATCGGCAGATCGCCTGTGCCGCCTTCGTCGCCTGTGTCCGTGTCGAGTCGCCCGAGCCCTCGCCGCGACCGAGTCGCCGCCTCAGAGGTCGCCGTGGCCTTCCAGAGCGCCTAAGATTCTGCCGCATGGCTCGCTGCTCGCGCGCCTCGCGGCGCTGCCCCTCCTCGCTGTCCGCGCTGTGTCGCCGCCCACCGAGCTCGAGCCCGCGCCTGCAGGCGCTTTGCTTTTGCGCCTCGGCCACAGCGCTCGCGCCTGGCGCCGCCGCGCCGCCATACAAGGCTGCTCCGCTGCTCCCGTGCCAGCTCGGCTCAGCGCCCACTGCCACTGCTCTGCGCGCTCACCGGCTGCTGTTGTGTGCTGGTTTGGTCTGAGCCTTGTGGCTTCTCTGATGGTATTTCCTAGTCTTTTCTTCGTTGGGCCCCGATGTGTTGGTCTGCTTAGGGATTTATTTGGGTCAGATTATTTATTTGATTTGGGTCGCTTTATTTTATGTTTAGGTTGTTTGGGTTCGATTAGAGGCTCGAGGATTGCTTGGTTGATTTGTGATTATTTTCGCTTGTCCTGTAAGGATTTCTTACCGTGGTTGTGTGGACTCGCGATATGTCTCGATTGTGCCTTGTATGTTTGCCGATTGTTATGAGCATGATAGTGATAGGTAGCTTTGTTTGATCTCTCTGCTAGCATGTTTGTTGATTTTACATGTTAGTGCCATGCTAGGTTTGTTCTTCCAAAGATGCTTGTGATTCCTCGCTTAAGTTGTAGTATCATGCCAGGTAAACGTGATTGATGCTCTGGCCATTGCTTGCAGCCAGAATCATTGATTTACCTCCTGCATTCTTGGATAGAGTAGTAGGGTTTGTCATCATCCGCAGGCCGAGAGCGGACATAACGCATTACTTTGTCCCCACCTGGCCGGGAGTAGAGCGAAGCATAACGTGACATTGCTTCCTGCAGCAAATGATGTGGATGTAGCTACCACATCCGCAGATAAGCCTAGTTTGTAGCCTCGCTAGAGCGAACCCCGCCAACGGTGCAAGCCTCCGCTTGGCCGGTTCTAGCTTCGTCGGTGGTACAGCCGCATGTGATGAGTGCCGAGGGCCTCGCGCCATCGTGTTCAAAGGACACCGCTTCCGAGTCTTAGGCATGCGACTGCCCCGTGAGTTTGCCCTTAGGCCCCGTGATTTACGCCTGGGCAGGTAGAGAGCATGCAGCAGGCGCGCGACACGCTAGTAGTAGCCGGCTCTGAGAGCTCCCCGCCAATGTTCGTGAGTACACCAGCTTCCTTCCGCTTTAGAGCCAGATCGCGTACTACTCCCGATAGTCCAGATTGTTAGCGAGGGTAAGAGGCCCTTGAGGACACCCATTGGGATTGGCTTTTGAGCTGATTCAATGGTCGAGGAGAAAGACTCTCGAGGTGCTCTGACATCTTGGGATCGGCTTTTTGAGTCGATCAATTGGCCGAGGGAGAAAGACCTCTGAGATGTCCCGGATTGGTTATGAGAACCAATCATTAGGCCTAAGTAGGAGACTTGATGATTCCTAAGCAAGAGACTTCCGATGTTTCCAGCATCATGTTTTATGAGCTCGTTGAGCTATGATCCGTGTTGATAGTCGCTTGCTTGCATATTGAGGTGCTAGATGACTGATGTATCGTATTGTACCCTTCTGGTTAGATTCTTATCGAGTATGTTTATACTCACCCTTATTTATCTTTCTGTGTAACTTGGGACAACACTGTGGAGGGCTAGCGGAGGGAGCCGATTGATCATGGGGAACCGCCGACACTGGCCTTTTATTATTGCATTGTTTATTCAAAGATGTAGATGGACAGAGTCCTAGGGGAACATTGTTTAAAACGCTGCTTAAATTGTATTGTACATTTTATTAAACATCGCCGTGATGTTTTACTTTGTTGGATTGTTTAAATGAAAATTGTTGGTTATGTTTTAAGGGCTCCTCCTCTCATATGTTTTGAAAGGTTTTTAAATATAAGCTCTAAACCGCTTGTTATCATATTTAACTTGCATGCCGAGTAAGATCCTGTGTTTAGGACCATGTTTTGGGTCGGTTCTGCAGCTTGGTATCGTGAGCACGAGTCATAGATTCTCGTGAGACTAACCTCGCTTGTAGGTTGTTGTTCCCATGATCATCAAGACTCCACGGCCGCTTGGTTTGTCCGAGTTCAATTAAGTTATGGGTAAGAATTTACAATACTTTTCTTCTAGCTTTTATGCATGTGTAGAGTTGTGGAGCTGAGACGAAAGCAAGTTCTTACTCGTTGTTGGTTTGGGCTTAGAGAGCCATCATGCCAACTTTTCAGCAGTTAAGCAGTAGTTTGATGAGTGCTGAGAGCCCCAAAGGTGGGCCAAAGATTTGTTCTTTTTTGTGCAGATCGCCAAAGGTGTCGATCGCACTCAGAGAGGAGGCGCGTAGATTAGACTTGGCAGGCCATTTGTGGCCCAGCTTGTTGGTTTCTCTCCCAGTGAGAGGGTGGAGGTGCCTTGTGCAGATCGCCACTATGTTGATTGCACTCGCAGGAGCAGACGCTGGCATGTCCGACCGAGGAGTTGGACCGATCTTGTTGATGCTGAGGCCGCGCCCTAGTGTTGTTTAGCCCGCTGGCCAAAGTTGGCCCCGCGCTGAGTTGCCTAGAGGAGGGGTAGAGGCTAGCACGCCCGCAGTATGACTCCTGAGCAGAGTGTGCCCAAACCCATGTGAGATTTGATGGCGTGTCTTTAGCTATCGTGAGAGCAAAGACCCAGCGCTTAGCTAGTAGCAGAGTGAGGAGTCCCTGCATAGATAGCCCAAATGGACAGAGTTTGTTTCAAGATTTTCCCCAAAGAGTTTTTGACTCCTGAGGTTCCCGGAGGGCTTGACCTAAGTGAAGAGTCATGATAAAATAAAATAGAATAAGAGATGACAAGCAGGATTCCATGATCACAGCCTCCTCCTTCCCATCCCGCTCCCGCTTGATTACCCGTGGAAACCACGTAATAAGGGTGAGTAACGAATTACCCAAAGAAGAATCCTCAACCGGGTACAATACGATATACATGATCATCTAGAAGAATGTATGCAAGCTATGAGTACAAACACAGAGCTTGAGCACATAGCTAAGTCCACACTTGGACCTCTGATGCCAACTCGTGGTCTTAGTCCGAAATACCACAACACACTAAACGCGCTTATACGGAAACAAGTCCCGCCTCACCGACCATCGCCGATACGTAAAGGTGCATCGCTCAAGATCCCGAGGAGCTCTCCACTGGGCGCCAGAATGAGCGTAAGCGCGCACCGCATGCTACCGCAAACTCGGGGTGCCGCCCAGTGGCAGCCGCCTGTGTTCACCACCATGCCTAACTAAATCTCCGGATCGTGTCACCGACATAGGGGTGTGAGACTCGACACGTGAACTATGTCACCGCATCACCGCACCGAGGCTAAGGAACCGGCCGTGGTAGGCTTACACCGTGAAGCGGTCCTGCCCTAACAGTGGCAATCAAGGGCTACGCCAACACGCCGAGGACGTGCCGATCGCCGGACGCAGGCAATGCCAAGTCATCATCCCGACCGCTGGGGCATTTAACACCGCCACCCTCACCCAAGATTGCAGGGCCTACGGCTGGGATAGCTAATCCTCACGGGTCCAAGGACTGAGAACTATCTCGAACGCCCCTGCCATAGATGCAAGATACTTTATGCATCGGGCCCTGATGATTCTATCTACCTCAATTCTAAACCTTAACAATAATAACGATTCAATCAATGCACCCAATACGTGCTCATCGATACAAAGAACCTAGCATGATACTACGAAGCAAGAACAGATATCTAACATGCTAGAATAGAACAACCTAGCATGGGCTAACATGAGAAACAATACAAGAGTTCATGCCACCAGAATTGCAAGAGCACCTAGAGATAAACATGCTAGTAATCATACATGTGCATACAAAACAACAATCACAAATATACCGCAGGTCCACACAAACCCTGAAGAAATCCTTACCTTGGTCAAGACTTCTACACACAAATCCTAAGTCATGAACAATCCCGAGCTAGCGCGAGCGGAACCTAGCAAACCAACAACAATCAAGATCTAAAATATCTAAACAACAATAGAAAAGAAGCTCGCTCTGGGAACTCACGCGCGCGACGACACGAGCTTGGGGTCAGCCGCTGGTGCAGCCGGCACGGCAAGGACGCACGCTGGCCGCTACCGGGCCGCACCGCACGGCAGACGGCAGGACGCGAAGGCGCGGCGAAAGGTTCGGGCGGCGGCGCGCGGGCGCGGGCGCGGCGATGCGCGACACACGCGCGCAGCTCGGCAGGACGCGCGCGCGGCGAACGCGGCTCGGCGAAGGCGCGCGCGAAGAGCGCGGCAAGCGGACACGGCGAGGGCGCGCGCGCGGCGGGCGACGCGGCGCCGGGCGAGGACTCTCGCGGCGAGCGAGCGACGGGCGACCGGCCGCTGGCGAACGGGCAAGGCCGGGCTGGGACAGATTCGGGCGTGCGCGAGCGCGATCGGGCGTGGCGACGACAGGCGATTCAGGCTGGCCTGGCGACGGCAAGGTCGCTGGGACAGATTCGGGCGCGGCGAGCGACGCATTCGACGATTCTGGCGCTGGCCCTCGGCTACACTCCTACCGGGCCGCAATCAACACAACACACACAACACACCTCTTTTCACTTGGCCAAACGCACACCAAACGGATGAGAAGAAGAAGAAGAAGATCAATACCTACCCTGAATGATGATGATCGAACCCAAGGAGATGCAAGGATGAAGAATCGGCAAGGCTATGGAGATGGAGAGCTTTAATGCCAAGAGGTGTTTTGGAGAAGAAGATGGAATAACCTAATTCTATTTCATTTAACCAAATGCACCAAAACTCCAAAATCCAAGGTTAACTAAGAAGTGATGCGTAAAGAGCAACAAGAGCACCTAATGGCTCAATTGGCACACCTCTCTACAAGCTTCCCAGAGACCCGGTTCAAACCCCTACTGCAAAGACAACTTCCTTTATTTTTACTTTTGCATCAAACCTTGCTCAAACCAAACCACAAACCTCCAAAAACCTACATAAAACCATCCAATAATTTTAGTAATCGAAAGACACAAACGACTCGACGGCCCACCAAATTACCAAATTACCCCTAGAGCATACCCGAAGACCGGAAGAAAAACTGGTCGTTATAATATTCCTCCTTTTTATGACTTTCGCCCTCGAAAGTCCTTAAGATGTAAACAAACCTGTGGTAATGCAACCTCATCTCGCCTTCCCGCCTCCCAAGTGGCTTCCTCGTAACCCCGATTCTTCCATCAACCTTTACTAAACGAATCTCGCGACACGCAACGCCTTGGTCTCAAAGGCAAGGATCCTCACCGCTTTTCTCTCAAGTTCAAATCTCATTCACCGCAAAGGCTCAAAGTCCACAATGTGCGACGGGTCCCGCACATACCGCTCAACATCGATACATGAAAAACACTATGCACCTGATAGTGACGAGGTAGGGCTAACCTGGTAAGCAACTCGCCAATCCTCTCTAGGATCTCAAACGGACCAACAAACGGGACTCAACTTCCCACGCTACTAAAACCTCGTAACACCTCGTGACGGAGCAACCTTAAGGAACACATGCCGACCAACCTCAAACTCCAAATCTCGACGCCAACATCGGCAGAACTTTTCTCGCTCGCGCTCGAGCGGTCAACATACGAGTTTCTAATCTTCTCAGATCGCACCATTGGTCAATCGCAGAATCTCGACCCAAAACTCGTTTATCACCAACCTCTTCCTGCAACATTGTGGGACCGGATAACGCTACATACAATGCCTCGAATGGAGCCATCTCAATCGCCGATCGTAATCGTTGTTATAGGCAAACTCCATCAAGTACAGACATCGTCCCAACTTCCTCGGGAAATCCAACACACAAGCCCTCAACATATCTCGAGAATTGATTCACTCTCTCACCCACCATCCGTCCGAGGGTGAAAAGTCAGGTTTAAATCGCACTCGGCTCCAAACCCTTCTCGAGCGCCTCCGTAAACGAGAAGTGAATCATGAGTCACGACGGACACAATCCTCACGCAGCACACCATGATAACGGATGATCTCGCTCCAAAAAACAATCGCGCCATCGCTCCACACAGATAAGTGTTCTACCGGAATGAAGTGTGCGCTCTGGTCAAACGGTCGACTATCACCCAAATCGAGAGAACTTCCTGAGTCCTTGGCAAACCGTAGATAAAGTCCATGGAGATCTCTTCCCATTTCCATCGGGTACACTCGCTGGTCGCAAATAAACAACCTGCTTCTCGCTCGGGTGCCTTCACTTGTCGATAAGTGAGACACCTACCGACAAACTCGCCACATCTCTCTTCATTCCCATCCACCGTAAAGGTCGCGCTAAGGTCTCGATACATCTTGGTACCCGGGTGCCAAGCAAAAGGGGGAATCAGTGGCCTCCGAGAGCAACTCGCCGCAAAACTCGCAATGTCCGAACACACAACCGCCTCTATAAGTCAACCCATCGTCTCGTGAATATACAAAGTCAAAGTCACCACAAGACTAACTCACAACCAATCTCTTAAGTGCGGGTCACCTAACCGTCGTTTATAATCCGCCGCCGAATCGACGCACGAATAATAATCGAGCTACTCGCGAAACCTCCCAACAACATCGCAACCTCGCCCGCCGAACTCTCTCTCGCAAACTGGCTGAACTCAACAACGCCGCAGAGTGCGACGCTTTTCGCTCAAAGCATCGCCACTACATTGGCTTTACCCGATGGTACAAAATCTCGCAGCCATAATCTCTTACCAACTCTAACCATCTCTCTCGCTCATATTCAACTCCTTTCGAGTAAACAGATATTTGAGGCTCGTGATCGGTAAACATCTCAATCCGCCACCGCATGTAATGCCTCCAAATCTTCAAAGGCAAACACCATCGCCGCTAACTCCATATCATGAGTCGTAGTTCTCGCTTATACGGCCAAACCGACGGAAGCATAGGCAATGACCTTCCCGCGGCCGCATCAACACACAACCTAATCCAAACTGGAAGCATCATCAGAGACCACTTAAACCACTCGCCTCTCCGGATCGCCAACATCGGTGCCAAGTCAAATCGCGCTTGAGCTCGCAAAGCTCTCATCACACTCGGCTGCCCCAAACAAACTCGACACCCTTCCTCGCCGACGAGTGAGGGGCGAGGCTAAAGCAGCAGAAGTCTCTGACGAACCGACAGAGTAACTCGCCAAACCTGTAAAGTCGCGAATCTCGCAGAATCAAGTCGCTTGGCCCATGAACTCACTACCAATCTTCGCGGGTCCACGGCTATACCATCTCTCGAAACTACGTGGCCTAGGAAGGCCACCGCTTCCAACCAGAATCACATTTGGAAAACTTCGTGATAAAGCCGGGTTTTCCTCAAAGCCGCCAATACTCGCCTCAAATGCTCGCATGGTCTTCTTTAGACCTCGAATAAATCGGGATATCGCCAATGAACACGATGATGACGGCCGCCCAAAAATGATTTGAACACCCTATCCATCATGTCCATGAACGCTACCGGGCATTGGTCAATCCAAACGACATGACCACAAACTCATAGTGACCATATCCGACTCAAAGTCGCCTTAGGAATGTCGCAGATCCCCGATCCGCAGAATCGATGGTAACCGGATCTCGATCTATCTTGAGAACATCAAGCTCCCCTCAAGCCGATCGAACAAATCATCGATACGGGCAACGGATACTTATTCTTCATCACACCTTATTAAGCTCGCGTAATCAATACATAAGCGCATAGAACCATCCTTCTTTTCACAAACAGAATCGTGTTTCCTACACGGACACACTTGACGGATGAACCCTCGGCCTAACATCTCCCGTGAATCGACCTTCGCCTTTAATCACTGGCGCCATGCGATACGGAGCCTTCGAGATAGGAGGGTCCCTGCTCGAGCTCAATAATGAAGTCAACCTCTCTCTTTGGGGGCAACCCCAGAACTCCTCAGAAACACATCCGCGAACTCCCGCACGACCGCACTGATCAACAGACAAACGAGGGGCGCTCTTCCTGCATAACTTGGCTAGATAGCCCCAAGCTCCATGAGCTAGCAAACGATTTAGCCATACCGACACCATCGGCGGCAACTCCACCTCGACTCCACGAAACTTAAAGTAGGCCGACCGGGCGCTCAACACTACTTCTTTCCGGCAGGCTCAATCAACGCGTGGTTAGTTAGCAAAGCCAACCACTCCATACCAAGAATCACATCAAAACCGCCATAGGCGTAACTATGAGCGTAGCCACAAGCAACTCTCCTGATATCTCGATCCGCCATCCCTAATCTTATCTCTAGCTAACATATCAACTCCCAAGGAGTTGCAACAGATAACTCAAAACCTAGAGGCTCTAGTCTCAACTTAGCATGCTCAAGAAACAACATGTATACAAAAGAATGCGTGGAACCGTAATCAAACAAGACAAATGCGCAGTTGATCTAAAACAAGAAGCGCATCGCCACACAGCACGCATCCGTGACGCTGGCTCCCGACGGTCGAGCAAACACTGACTCGCCGCCGCTGGCTGGCCGAGCCGCCATAGCCGGGCCGATCAAAAAACGGGCCATGTGACCCTCTCTACCACAACGGAAGCACAACCTAGGTCCAGCCGATAAGCTCCGCGTGGACTTTCCCACAAGTAGCACAAGCGGAAATCGCTCGGGTCCTCCTCGCCGCCGGGCCGGAAACGGATCGAGCTCTCCGCACGATCTCTCGCTTCGAATCGCTTTGGCGGCGCCGCCGCCCCTCAAAGTCAAATTTTCTTCTCGCCCACACCGCTGGGACAGACGGCGAACAGAGCGGCAACAACCCGCCAAGCAGATACTTCCCATTATAGATCGTGGCTAATCGACAGCTTCTAGCATAAGTGTCGGGCCCGAGCCCCGACATCTCGGGAAACACCCCGCTCAATCCAGATATGAACTTCCAAACCTTCACTGGGTGGCAATCAATCGAGGAGCAAAATATCCATACTCGAGAACTTGCGCCATATTCTCAATGGAATCGTAACCTCGCCTGTGTTCTCGAAGAGCTCCACCATCTTCTCCCGAGCCTCATCACCGATGAACTTTACCTTGAACTCATTTTGAAGAACTCCCAAGTAGCGGGTGGAGACCACTGGTCTCTCGCTCAAGGTGGACTCCCACCACCATCTCGCAGGCCTCCTAGCACATGAGCCGCACATCTCGGCCTCTCAATATCGGGGCACACCATGATCGTGAAGGTGTACTCCAAATGGGCAATCCACTGGCCGCCGCTAACGCATCACCGGTGGCATCAAACTTCTCGTGCTTCCACTTCACAAAATCCTTCACCACCTACCCACCTCTCGCACCTCCGCCATATCTCGCTCTGGGCTACTTGCTCTCGTGGAGCCGAGGTGCTACCGAGCTCACAACCAATCGAGTCACCGCCGACCGGGCTCGACTTTTTCCGCCATACGCTAACAAGGCTCGGGTCTCGCTCGTCACTCAACATGCCGACCATAAAAGCCCTCATAGACTCAAAGAAACTCGCCCAGAGCGCCTCACGGCGCTGGGCACGCTCAACGCCCGCCTAGGCGTAGCAGAGGAGCCGCTGTGGAATGCCATCGTTGTCGCCTTGGGACGATGTCCCCGCAGACGATCCGACTCGATACTCGACCGCCTCGAACCTCCTCCCAGACGGGATCGCATGTCGCGATCTACATCCAAACCAACAACGAATCAAAACTCGCTCACACCATTCCACAACACCAAACAAGGCATACACTAGATGATAGGTATTGTAAATTTAACCCTTTTCCTTTCTAAAACAATAAATCTAGGCGCACTGATGATCGCTTTGAGGCCGATGATCATGGAAAACGACCTACAAAAAAAAGGTCGGGCCACGTAATCTATGACTCGAAGCTCGATACCAATCAGAAAGACCACCCAAAAAGGGGCTCTAAATGGGCCTTTACCCCAATGCATGTAGTGAAAATAAAAGATATTATGAAAAATACATTTTGATCCCAAGTAAAAACAGTAAACATTCAACAACCAAAACATACATTTCTAAAAGCATACTGATCGTAGATTTATTTAAACCATTAAAACAATCCACAAGTACAAATATGCCGGAATCCATAAAACGTAAGAAAACATCCTGGGGCTCTGTGTCTGCCTACATGCATTGTGGGAAATAACAAAAAGTGAAGAGTCATGATAAATAAAATAGAATAATCGAGATGACAAAGCAGGATTCCATGATCACAGCCTCCTCCTTCACCCATCCCCGCCTCCCGCTTGATTACCCGTGGAAAACCATGTAATAAGGGTGAGTAACGAATTACCCAAAGAAGAATCCTCAACCGGGTACAATACGATATACATGATCATCTAGAAGAATGTATGCAAGCTATGAGTACAAACACAGAGCGGAGCACATAGCTAAGTCCACACTTGACCTCTGATGCCAACTCGTGGTCTTAGTCCGAAATACCACAACACACTAAACGCGCTTATACGGAACAAGTCCGCCTCACCGCTTCATCGCCGATACGTAAAGGTGCACTCGCTCAAGATCCCGAGGAGCTCTCCCACGGCGCCAGAATGAGCGTAAGCGCGCACCGCATGCTACCGCAAACTCGGGGTGCCGCCCAGTGGCAAGTCGCCTGTGTTCACCACCATGCCTAACTAAATCTCCGATCGGTGTCACCGACATAGGGTGTGAGACTCGACACGTGAACTATGTCACCGCATCACCGCACCGAGGCTAAGGAACCGGCCGTGGTAGGCTTACACCAGAAGCGGTCCCTGCCCTAACAGTGGCAATCAAGGGCTACTACGAACACGCCGAGGACGTGCCGATCGCCGGACGAGGCAATGCCAAGTCATCATCCCGACCGCTGGGGCATTTAACACCGCCACCTCACCCAAGATTGCGTGGCCTCACCGGCTGGGATAGCTAATCCTCACTGGGTCCAAGGACTGAGAACTATCTCGAACGCCCTGCCATAGATGCAAGATACTTTATGCATCGGGCCCTGATGATTCTATCTACCTCAATTCTAAACCTTAACAATAATAACGATTCAATCAATGCAAACCCAATACGTGCTCATCGATACAAAGAACCTAGCATGATACTACTAAGCAAGAACAGAGATATCGAACATGCTAGAATAGAACAACCTAGCATGGGCTAACATGAGAAACAATACAAGAGTTCATGCCACAGAATTGCACAGAGCACCTAGAGATAAACATGCTAGTAATCATACATGTGCATACAAAACAACAATCACAAATATACCGCAGGTCCACACAACCCCCAGAAGAAATCCTTACCTTGGCTCTAAGACTTCTACACACAAATCCTAAGTCATGAACAATCCCGAGCTAGCGAGCTGAACCTAGCAAACCAACAACAATCAAGATCTAAAATATCTAAACAACAATAGAACATGTTAAGCTCGGCTCGGAACTCACGCGCGCGACGACACGAGCTTGGGGGGTCGCCGGCTTGGGCGAGCTGGCACGGCAAGGACGCGCTACCGGCGCGCTACCGCGCACTGGCACGGCACGGCGCTGCCGCACGCACAGGCGCATATTTCACGCTGACGGCAGACGGCGCGGACGCGCGCGCGCGCGCGAAAGGTTCGGGCGAAGGCGCGCGGCGCGCTGGCGCGGCGATGCGGACACGGGCGAGCAGCTGGCAGGACGACGCG
Organism: Sicyos edulis; assembly: GCA_036507275.1. Classification (NCBI taxonomy): domain Eukaryota; kingdom Viridiplantae; phylum Streptophyta; class Magnoliopsida; order Cucurbitales; family Cucurbitaceae; genus Sicyos; species Sicyos edulis. The sequence continues at coordinate 31,215,468 of CM071851.1, forward strand.
CGCGGGCGAACGCTCGGGCGAAGGCGCGCGGCGAAGCGCCGCAAGCGGACACGGCGCGAGGGCGGCGCGCGGCGGCGCGACGCGCGCGCGGGCGCGGCGACTCTCGTGCGCGGCGAGCGACGGGCGATTCAGGCTGGCTGGGCGAACGGCAAGCGGCGGGCTGGGACAGATTCGGGCGCGTGGAAGCGACGGCCGGGCGCGGCGATTTACTGTGGGCGACCAGGCTGCCGGGCGAACGGCAAGGCCGCTGGGACAGATTCGGGCGCATGAGCGAGCGACGGCCGGACGACCAGGCGGCCGCGCTCGGCTACACTCTACCGGGCCGCAATCAACACAACACACACAACACACCTCTTTTCACTTGGCCAAACGCACACCAAACGGATGAGAAGAAGAAGAAGAAGATCAATACCTACCCTAATGATGATGATCGAACCCAAGGAGATGCAAGGATGAAGAATCGGCAAGGCTATGGAGATGGAGAGCTTGGGCGCCAAGAGGTGTTTTGGAGAAGAAGATGGAATAACCTAAATCTATTTCATTTAACCAAATGCACCAAAACTCCAAAATCCAAGGTTAACTAAGAAGTGATGCAGAAAGAGCAACAAGAGCACCTAATGGCTCAATTGGCACACCTCTCTATAAGCTTCCCAGAGACCCTGGTTCAAACCCCTACTGCAAAGACAACTTCCTTTATTTTTACTTTTGCATCAAACCTTGCTCAAACCAAACCACAAACCCCTCCAAAACCTACATAAAACCATCCAATAATTTTAGTAATCGAAAGACACAAACGACTCGACGGCCCAAATTACCAAATTACCAAATTACCCCTAGGCATACCGGAAGACCGGAAGAAAACTCCGGGTCGAGTGATGCCCAAAGTGGGCCTTACACACCTAGGATGCCCGTAGGGCCTTACACCTCCGATTATCTGATGCCCACAAGTGGGCCTTACACACCTAGGATGCCCGTAGGGCCTTACACCTCCAGATGTCCATCTGGGGGATCTTGCCCTAGAGCGGGACCCCAAACTAGTTACCTCTACGGCCCTCTATACTATACATTACACATCTAACTGTAGAATTTGATCTAGCAAAGATACAATAGGCAAAAAGATGGTTTCTATCAAGATAGGAAAGCCTAACATGGAACTAACGGGATGTAAACATGTCACTTAACATGAATCAAAAGAAAACATGAAAACTATCACTAGAAACTCATATAATTACAAAGAATCAGCGTGCTATCAACTATTCGCAGGTCCACACAACCCCGTAAGAATCCTTACCGGAAATAAGTGGAGGTTAACTATCCCGAATCAAATAACGACACTCGAGCTTTTAAGCGAACCCGAGCAACCTAAGCAAGTAATAAAATATCCTAATTAATAAACAAAGATCTAAAATCGTGAAGTCCAAAGGGTGGAGGCTCGGGAATTTACCAACCGAGAAGGCACACGCCTCGGCAGCAAGCAAAGACGGACTGGCGCGCGGGGCAAGCAGGGCGCTGGGCTGGCGCTGGCGCTGCTCTCGCGCGCGGCAAGGCGGGACGCTTGGTTCGCGAGGATACAAGGCGGCGGCGACGATTCGGGGCGGCAGCAGCGGAGCGCGCGCGCGCGGCTGGGCGGCGCTCGTGCGGATCGGCGCGACGCTGTCTGGCTGGGCGAGGCAAGGCGATCGGGCGCGCTGGCATGGGCGATGCAGGCGCTCGGGCGCGCTGGGCATGGGGCTGGCCGCTGCGTGCGCTGGCTGAGCAAATTGCCTGTGCGCTCTGGCCGAGCAGGCTGAAGCGGGGTGCGGCTAGGCGGCTAGGGTTTCTTGGTGAGGTCTGGCTAGAGAGAGAGAGAGAGAGAGAGAGAGAGAGAGAGAGAGAGAGAGAGATTGCAAAACAAGGGAAAAAGGACTTTCTTGATTTTCTTCCTTTTCCTAATTTAAATGGGTCTAAAATCCCTTCCCAAAGCTTCCTCTTTCAAAACCCTACCAAACAAACTTATTTTAAAATAAGACTCTCTTTTCCTACAAACTCCCTAAGACTATTTAGGCAAGGGCTCAAAACCCAATGGAAGCACCAAAATTACAATTAATTTTGCCATTTTCTAAAACACCTCCAAACTTCCAAACAACTTGCCCAAACCTCTCGGGTCTTGCAACCAACAACCAATAAGCTTCGACAAAGGCGGGAATGACCCCGAACTCGAAAATCCACAAAACTCGACTGGGGCAAAAGACCAAAATGTCCCTAAGGGTTAAAATAGCTCTAACGGCCCATCCGAACATCCGAATAATGACCCGAAATCACCTGGTAACTGAAATAGAAAACGGGCCGTTATAATACTCCTCCTTTTTAAGACTTTCGTCCTCGAAAGTCCTAAGACGAAAATAACTCTAGGAAAACTCCACCGATTCTTAACCAACCAAGCTCCTGTTAAGACAACACAAATCCTTCTTCAAACCGAACCTCTTGGTTTCCCAAAGGCTCCAAGCCCAAAAGACACCGAGTCCGCCACAAACTATCTCATCCAAAATCGAACTAACACCGAAGCCAAGAAATCATGCGATAGCTAGTCGGTGAGACACATCCTCTCGATTCGCACCAATTCTCAAACGGTCTTACGACTCTAGGGCTCACTTATCCCTCGCTACCCAACTCGAACGCCTCTACGGTGCTACTCTCAAAGAAACTCGTGGACGGGTCACAAGCTCTAAAACTCAACGCCACGCTCCGGCAGAACTTCTCTGAATGCTCATAGCTGTTATCAAACAAATTTCGACCCTTCACCATGTCGACCAAACAATCGAACCTCCTGTGTTTCGTAAACAAAACGGTTCACTTTACTTCGCAAGAGACTTGCGAACCCCATCGGTTGCCTACAATCCTTAACGAAATCCACCCGAACCTCCAACCGGTGATCGATCCCTAGGCAACCTTCTCCAACTAGCATGCGCCCACAACACTAAAGCAACCATCTTACGAGAAATCGAAGCACCAAAGCCAAGGGGCACTTTTTCTGTTCACCAAGCGGCTACCACCACTCACACTAGCCGAAACTTCACTCGCCCACCCCCGAACGACAAGGTCCAGAACAGCTCCACTCACCAAACTAAAAACCGAGCCCTCATCGGCCGACAACAAAATTTCCAATGCAATCCGTTCACCATCGGCCTAGGTGAACATCGCCAGACAGAAAACAAACAACATTCCTCTCACGGAAACCTCGAGCAAAGAAAGAATAAAACATCACGCTACTAGCAACACAATAGCTGGAGGATAACAACTCAAAGGTTTCCAACCAATGCCACGACATCTCTCGTGCCAACCCACTCAATCGTGGCTCGGCTATAACGCCAATCGCGAACGCACATCAACTAGGAACAAAGCCCAAGAAGGGCTTGCTCTGCAGTAAACTCAACCTAAGCTTATAACGAGCAAGGCTCGCCTCCAAGCCGCCACTCAACTCTTAAGTCCAACTGCTACTCAAAGGACTTTCTCCTTTTAGCCTAGGCCTAACTCATCTTGCGACTAGAAACTCCATACTCGGAACATCGCAAGGGAAACGGACCGACGAGGCTATCTCCAAAGATAATACTCGAGGTGGCATCCATGGTGCAACTCAACCACCAAAGGAACTAGGGGTTTTCTTCAAACCCCAAAGAACCAATAGCCTTCCAAAGAAAAACTCAACTCTTAAACTGGTGGCCTCCGCTTGCAAGTGGGACAAACAACTTTTTGTAACGACCTGTGTTTTTTCTTCCCGGTCTTCCGGTGTATGCCCTAGGGGTAATTTGGTAATTTGGTCGGGCCGCCGTGGTCGCTTGTGTCTTTTTCCAGATTACTAAAATTATTGGATGGTTTTTGTAGTTTTTGGAGGGGTTTGAGCAAGGTTTGAGCAAGGTTTGATGCAAAAGTAAAATAAAGGAAATTGTCTTTGCAGCCTGGTTTGAAACCGGGTCTCCCGGGAAGCTTGTAGAGAGGTGTGCCAATTGAGCCATTAGGTGCTCTTGTTGCTCTTTCGCATCACTTCTTAGTTAACCTTGGATTTTGGAGTTTTGGTGCATTTGGTTAAATGAAATAGAATTAGGTTATTCCCTCTTCTTCTCCAAAACACCTCTTGGCCGCCCAAGCTCTCCATCTCCATAGCCTTGCCGATTCTTCACCCTTGCATCTCCTTGGGTTCGATCATCATCATTCCGGTAGGTATTGATCTTCTTCTTCTTCTTCTCATCCGCTTGGTGTGCGTTTGGCCAAGTGAAAAGAGGTGTGTTGTGTGTTGTGTTGATTGCAGCCACCGAGTGTAGCCGAGCCAAAGAAGACAGATCGCTCTGTCGTCGACGCCCAACCGATCGCTTCGCGACGCCAGATCTGGTCCCAAAGCAATTTTGTTGTCGCCCAAAGCAAAGACAGACGCTCTCGCTGCCGCGACGTCCAGCCGATCGCTCAGACGCCAGATTCTGTTCCAAGAGCCTTGCCGTTCGCTCGCCCAAAGAAGACAGACGCTCGCTCGTTGCCGCGACGCCCGCCCGATCGCCGCTGACGCCAGAGGTCTCGCCAGCGCCGCGCGCGTCCAGCCGCGCTTCGTGCCGCCCATCGCGCGCCGCTGCCGGTCCGCTTGCCGAATCGCCGCCCGCGCGCTTCGCCCGCCAGACGTTCGCGTCGCGCAAGGCGTGTCCTCGCTGAAGCTGCTCGCCGTGTCCGCATCGCGACGCCAGCGCCCGCAAGGCTCGCCAGACGCTAGCGCTTCGCGCTGGCGCTGCGTCCGTGCCGGGCTGCAGGTAGCGCGGCCACAAGCGTCCTGCGTGCGCCGGCCGCCAGCAGCCCCAAGCTCGTGGTCGTCGCGCCGCGTGAGTTCCCGAGCCGAGCTTGCTGTTCTGTTGTTGTTTAGATATTTTTGATGCCGATTATTGTTGGTTTGCTAGGTTCCCGCCGCTAGTTCGGGATTGTTCCGCAGCCTTAGGATTTGTGTGTAGAAGTCTTCCGACCAAGGTAAGGATTTCTTACCGGGTTGTGTGGACCTCGCGTATATTTGTGATTGTTGTTTTGTATGCTCGTGTATGATTACTAGCATGTTTATCTCTAGGTGCTCGCATTCAATTCTCGATCGCATGAACTCTTGTATTGTTTCTCATGTTAGCCCATGCTAGGTTGTTCTATTCTAGCATGTTCGATATACATTCTTGCTTCGTAGTATCATGCTAGGTTCTTTGTATCCGATGAGCACGTATTGGACCGCATTGATTGAATCGTTATTATTGTTAAGGTTTAGAATTGAGGTAGATAGAATCATCAGGGCCCGATGCATAAAGTATCTTGCATCTATGGCAAGGACGCTCGAGACAGCTTCTCCGTCCTTGGACCCCGTGAGGGATTAGCTATCCCAACCGGTAGGCCCCGCAATCTTGGGTGAGGGTGGCAGATCGTTAAATGCCCCAACGGTCGGGATGATGACTTGGCATTGCCTCGTCCTGCGGCAAATGCCGGCACGCCCTCGGCCGTGTTCGGCCGTAGCCCTTGATTGCCACTGTTAGGGCAAGGACCGCTTCTCGGTGTAAGCCTACCACGACCGGTTCCTTAGCCTCAAAGTGCGGTGGTACAGCCGACATAGTTCACGTGTCCGTGTCTCACACCCTATGTCGGTGACACCGATCCGTAGATTTAGTTAGGCATGGTGATCGAACTCGGGCGCTTGCCACTAGACCGGCACCCCGAGTTTGCAAGAGCATGCGGTGCGCGCGCTACGCTCATTACTGGCGCCGATCGAGAGCTCCTCGGGATCTTGAGCCGTGCACCTTTCGTGACGATAATGAGACAGCCGAGGCCGGGACTTGTTCCCGTGATAGCGCGTTTAGTGTGTTGTGGTATTTCCGGACTAAGACCCCGAGTTGGCATCCGAGGTCCAAGTGTGGACTTAGCTATGTGCTCCGCTCGTGTTTGTACTCATAGCTTGCATACATTCTTCTAGATGATCATGTATATCGACATTGTACCCTGGTTGGGGATTCTTACTGGTAATTCGTTACTCACCCTTATTCGTGGCTTTCCACGTGTAATCAAGGCGGGAGACAGGATGGTCAAGGAGGAGCCGTGATCATGGAATCCTGCTTGTCATCTCGACTATTTTATTTTATCATGACTCTTCACTTTTTGTTATTTCCGAATGCATGTAGACGCGCACAGAGCCCCAGGATGTTTTCTTACGTTTTATGGATTCCAGCATATTTGTACTTGTGGATTGTTTTAACGGTTTAAATAAATCTCTCGATCGAGTATGCTTTCGTAAATGTATGTTTTGGTTGTTGAATGTTTCGTTTTTACTTGGGATCCAAATGTATTTCTCATAATGTCTTTTATTTTCACTACATGCATTGGGGTAAAGGCCCATTTAGAGCCCCTTTTGGGTCGGGTCTTTACAGATTGGTATCGTGAGCTCAGAGTCATAGATTCTCGTAGACTCGACCTTTTGTTGTAGGTCGTTTTCCATGATCATCAAGACTGGCTACCATCGTGCACGCCTAGATTTATTGTTTTAGGAAGGAAAAGGGTTAAGAATTTACAATACCTATCATCTAGTGTATGCCTTGTTTGGTGTTGTGGAATGGTGACAGCAGTGTTTTGATTCGTTGTTGGTTTGGATGTAGATCGCCAAAGATGCTACCACCCGCATCGGAGAGGAGGTTCGAGAGCGTGTCGAGGTATCGAATCGGATTCGACATCGCAGGACATCGCCCCAAGCCGACATCGATGGCATTCCACCAAAGCAGCTCCTCCGCTACGCCTAGAGCGGGCGTTGAGGCGATCGAGCGCCGTGAGATCGCTCCCGGAGCAGAGTTTGCCGAGTCTATGAGGGCTTTTATGGTCAGCATGTTGAGTGACCAGAGGGCGAGACCTGTGCCTTGTTGGCGTAGCTGCGGCGGGAAGAGTCCCGAGCCCAGATCGAGCGGTGACTCGATTGGTTCAAAGAGAGCTAGCACCTCCAGCTCCACAGAGCAAGTAGCCCCGAGGCGAGATATGGCAGAGGTGCCGAGGAATTGGGTAGGTGGCTTAAGGATTTTGTGAAGTGGAAGCTCGAGAAGTTTGATGCCACCGGTGATGCGTTAGCGGCAGCCTGTGTGGATTGCCCATTTGGAGTACACCTTCCCGATCATGGTGTGCCCCGATATTCGTGAGGCCGAGATGTGCGGCTCATGTGCTAGGAGGCACAATGAGATGGTGGTGGGAGTCCACCTTGAGCGAGAGACCACCACTGGGTCTCCACCCGCTACTTGGGAGTTCTTCAAGGTGAGTTCAAGGTAAAGTTCATCGTTGATGAGGCTCGAGGAGAAGATGGTGGAGCTCTTCCGGAACTCAAGCGTGGTTACGATTCCATTGAGGAATATGAGCGCAAGTTCTCGCAGAGTATGGATATTTTGCTCCTCGCTTGATTGCCACCCCGAGTCAAGATCTCGGAAGTTCATATCCGGATTTGAGGCGGTGTTTCCCAGATGTCGGGCTCGTGCCCCGACACTTATGCTAGGGTCTGTCCGCTTAGCCACGATCTATAATGGGAAGTATCCCTGCTGAGCGGGTTGTTGCCGCTCCTGCTCAGTCGCCCCGTCCCAAAGAAATTGTGGGGCGAAGAGAAAGTTTGACTTTCGGGGGGAGGCGCAGCACGCATGCCAAGGGCGCTTTTGCAGCAGATCTGCGGAGAGCTCCAGTCCGTTTCCAGCCCCGGCAGCGAGGAGGACCAGGCAGTTCCCGCTTGTGCTACTTGTGGGAAAGTCCACGAACTTGTCACTGGACCTAGATTGTGCTTCCGTTGTGGTAGAGAGGGGCACATGGCCCGCTTTTTGTGATCACCCGGCTATGGCGGCTCGGCCAAGCGCAGCAGAGCAGGTCGAGTGTTTGCTACGACCCGTCAGAGGCCGAGCGTCACGGATGCCATCGCAAGTGTACGCATCTTGTTTTAGATCAACTGCGCATTTGTCTTGTTTGATTCTCGGTTCCACGCATTCTTTTGTATCCGTGTTGTTTGGTCGAGCATGCTAAGTTGAGGCTAGAGCCTCTAGGTTTCGAGTTATCTCGCTGCAACTCCTTCGGAGTTGATATGTTGGCTAGAGATAAGATTAGGGATGGCCGGATCGAGATATCCGGAGAGTTGCTAGTGGCTACGCTCATAGTTCCGCCTATGAGCGGTTTTGATGTGATTCTTGGTATGGAGTGGTTAGTCGCTAACCACGCGCTGATTGACCGCCACCGAAAGAAGTAGTGTTCAGCCGCCAGTCGCCCAGACTTTAAGTTTCGTGGAGTCCAGGGGTGGAGTTTGCCCGCCGATGGTGTCACCGTGAAAGCTCGTCGCTTGCTAGCTCATGGAGCTTGGGGCTATCTAGCCAAGTTGTCCGGGAAGAGTCGCCTCATTGCTTGTTGATCGTGCACGGCCGTGCAGGAGTTTGCGGACGTGTTTTTCGAGGAGTTACGGGTTGCCCCGAAGAGAGAGGTTGACTTCACAATTGAGCTCGAGCCAGTGACCTCCCTATCTCGAAGGCTCCGTGACGCATGGCGCCACGCGGAGTTAAAGGAATCAAGATTCTGGGGCCGGCAGGAGATGTTAGACCGAGGGTTCATCCGTCCAAGTGTGTCCCCGTGGGGAGCACCATTCTATTTGTGAAAAAGAAGGATGGTTCTATGCGCTTATGTATTGATTACCGCGAGCTTAATAAGGTGACAGTGAAGAATAAGTATCCGTTTGCCGTCATCGATGATTTGTTCGATCGCCTTCAGGAGCTTCGAGTGTTCTCCAAGATAGATCCGAGATCCGGTTACCATCGGGCCATGGATCGGGGATGCCGACATTCCTAAGACGACTTTCAGTCCGGATATGGTCACTATGAGTTTGTGGTCATGTCGCTTGATTGACCAATGCCCCACCGCTTCATGGACATGATGGATAGGGTGTTCAAATCATTTTTGGACAGCCTTCGTCATCGTGTTCATTGACGATATTCGATTTATTCGAGGTCTAAAGAAGACCATGCAGAGCATTTGAGGCGTAGTATTGGCGGCTTTGAGGGAAAACCAAACTTTATGCTAAGTTTTCCAAATGTGATTTCTGGTTGGAGCAGTGGCCTTCCTAGGCCACGTAGTATCGAGAGATGGTATAGCCGTGGACCCCGCGAAGATTGAGGCCGTGAGTTCATGGGCCAAGCCGACTTCAGCTTGCCGAGATTCGCAGACTTTCTCGGGTTTGGCAGTTACTACCGCTCGGTTCGTCAAGGACTTCTCTGCTTTAGCCTCGCCCCTCACTCGTCCGGACGAGGAAGGGTGTCGAGTTTGTTTGGGACAAGCGGTGTGATGAGAGCTTTGCGTGCTCAAGCGCAGCTTTTGACTTCAAAGACGATGTTGGCAAATCCCGAGGGGACAGTGGTTTCGTGGTCTCAAAGTGATGCTTCCAAGTTTGGATTAGGTTGTGTGTTGATGCAAAGACGGGAAGGTCATTGCCTATGCTTCCGTCCGGTGGCCGTATGAGCGTAACTACCCGACTCATGATATGGAGTTGGCAAAGCAGTGGTGTTTGCAATCAAGATTTGGAGGCATTACTGCACGGTGAGCGGATTGAGATGTTTACCGATCACCGAGCCTCAAGTATCTGTTTACTCGTAAGGAGTTGAATATGAGGCAGAGGAGATGGTTAGAGCTGGTAAAGGATTATGATCACTGCGAGATTTTGTACCATCCGGTAAAGCCAATGTAGTGGCCGATGCTTTGAGCAGAAAGACGTCGCACTCTGCGGCGTTGTTGAGTTCCAGCCAGTTTGCGAGAGAGAGTTCGAGCGGGCCGAGGTTGCAGTGTTGTTGGGAGAGGTTACCGCTGTGGTAGCTCGATTGACTGCTCACCTGCGATTCGATTCGCAATGGATTATAGATACCAGCTTGGGTGACCCCGCACTTAAGAGATTGGTTGACAGAGTTAGTGCCGACGGTGACTTTGACTTTCTATATTCACCAGATGTTGGGTTGGCTTATAGAGGCCGGTTGTGTGTTCCGGACATTGCAGCAGTTTGCGAGCCGAGTTGCTCTGAGGCCCATCTGTTTCTTTTGCTTGGCACCGGGGTACCAAGATGTATCAGACCTTAAGCGCACCTTCCGTGGATGGGAATGAAGAGAGATGTGGCAGAGTTTGTCGTAGGTGTCTCACTTGTCGCCAAGTGAAGGCACCCAGCAGAGGCCACGGGTTTGTTGCAAAGCCATCGAGTGTACCCTGTGGAAATGGGAAGAGATCTCCATGGACTTTATCTCCTGGTTTGCCAAGGACTCGAGGAAGTTCTCTCGATTTGGGTGATAGTCGACCGCTTGACCAAGAGCGCACACTTCATTCCCGGTGAGAGACACTTATACCGTGGAACAAAGGCGCAGCTTGTTTTTGGAGCAGATCATCCGTTATCATGGTGTGCCGGTGAGGATTGTGTCCGATCGTGACTCGCGGTTCACTTCTCGTTTCCGAGAGCGCCCGTAAGGGTTTGGGCACAGAGTGCGATTTCAAAGATGACTTTTCACCCTCGCACGGATGGTCGACCGAGAGAGTGAATCGATTCTCGAGGATATGTTGAGAGCTTGTGTGTTGGATTTCGTGAAGTTGGGACCAGATTCATTTTGATGGAGTTTGCCTATAACAACAGATTACGATCGACGATTGAGATGGCTCCATTCGAGGCATTGTATGGTAAGCGTTATCGGTCCCCCGTGTTTCGGGAAGAGGTTGGTGATAGAAGGCGAGTTTTGGGTCCCGAAAGTTACTGCAGCTTGACCAATGGTGCAAGATGTAAGATTAGAGCTCGTATGTTGACATTTCGAGAGCAGCGAGAAGAGTTACGCCGATGTTCGGCGCCGAGATTTGGAGTTTGAGGTTGGTCAGCATGTGTTCCTTAAGGTTGTCGATGCGCGAGGTGTTTCGAGGTTTGGTAAGCGTGGGAAGTTGAGTCCCCGATTTGTTGGTCCGTTTGAGATCCTAGAGAGGATTGGCGAGTTGCTTACCAGGTTAGCCCTACCTCCGTCACTATCGGTGCATAGTGTTTTTCATGTATCGATGTTGAGGCAATATGTGCCGGACCCGCCGCACATTGTGGACTTTGAGCCTTTGCGGTGAATGAGGATTTGAACTTCGAGGAAAAGCCGTGAGGATCCTTGCCTTTGAGACCAAGACGTTATGTAATCGCGAGATTCGCTTAGTAAAGGTTCGAATGGAAGAGTCGGGAGTTACGAGGAAGCCACTTGGGAGCGGGAAGACGAGATGAGGTTGCATTACCCCGAAATGCTTGTCTTAAGGACTTTCGAGGACGAAAGTCATAAAAGGGAGGAATATTGTAACGACCTGTGTTTTTTCTTCCCGGTCTTCCGTGTATGCCCTAGGGGTAATTTGGTAATTTGGTCGGGCCGTCGTGGTCGTTTGTGTCTTTTCCGATTACTAAAATTATTGGATGGTTTTTGTAGTTTTTGGAGGGGTTTGAGGTTTGGTTTGAGCAAGGTTTGATGCAAAAGTAAAAATAAAGGAAATTGTCTTTGCACTGGGGTTTGAACCCGGTCTCCCGGGAAGCTTGTAGAGAGGTGTGCCAATTGAGCCATTAGGTGCTCTTGTTGCTCTTTCTCGCATCACTTCTTAGTTAACCTTGGATTTTGGAGTTTTGGTGCATTTGGTTAAATGAAATAGAATTAGGTTATTCCTCTTCTTCTCCAAAACACCTCTTGGCCGCCCAAGCTCTCCATCTCCATAGCCTTGCCGATTCTTCACCCTTGCATCTCCTTGGGTTCGATCATCATCATTCCGGGTAGGTATTGATCTTCTTCTTCTTCTTCTCATCCGTTTGGTGTGCGTTTGGCCAAGTGAAAAGAGGTGTGTTGTGTATGTTGTGTTGATTGCAACACCGAGTGAGTGTAGCCGAGCTGCAAGAAGACAGATCGCTCTCGCTGTCGTCGCACGCCCACCGATCGCCGTGACGCCCAGATCTGTCCCAAGAGCTTTGCTGTCGCTTCAAGAAGACAGATCGCCCCGCTGCGTCGCGACGTCCGGCCGATCGCCAGACGCCCAGATCTGTTCAGCAGCCTTGCCGCTCGCCCAAAGAAAGACAGACGCTTCGCTGCCGCGACGCCCGCCACCGCCGATCGCCAGACGCCAGAGGTCTCGCCAGCGCCGCAAGGCGTCGGCCGCGCCGCGTCGCCGCTTATCGCGCGCCGCTGTGGTCCGCTTGCCGAACTGCTCGCCGCCGCGCGCGCTTCGCCAGAGCGTTCGCGCGGCAAGGCGTCCTCGCTGAAGCCGCCGCTGCGTGTCCGCATCATACGCCGGCGCCCGCGCGCCGCCAGACGCTTCGCCCGCGCGCCGCGTGTCCGGCTGCGTGCTGCGCAGCCTGCCAGCGCAGCGTCCCTGCGTGCCGGCTCGCCGCCGCCACCCCAAGCTCGTGTCGTCGCGCCGCGTGAGTTCCCGAGCCGAGCTTGTCGTTTCGTTGTTGTTTAGATATTTTTGATGCCGATTATTGTTGGTTTGCTAGGTTCCCGCTCGCTAGTTCGGGATTGTTCGCAGCCTTAGGATTTGTGTGTAGAAGTCTTCCGACCAAGGTAAGGATTTCTTACAGGGGTTGTGTGGACCTCGCGGTATATTTGTGATTGTTGTTTTGTATGCCTGCTGTGTATGATTACTAGCATGTTTATCTAAGTGCTCGCTTCAATTCTCGATGGCATGAACTCTTGTATTGTTTCTCATGTTAGCCCATGCTAGGTTGTTCTATTCTAGCATGTTCGATATCTGTTCTTGCTTCGTAGTATCATGCTAGGTTCTTTGTATCCGATGAGCACGTATTGGACCGCATTGATTGAATCGTTATTATTGTTAAGGTTTAGAATTGAGGTAGATAGAATCATCCAGGGCCCGATGCATAAAGTATCTTGCATCTATGGCAAGGACGTTCGAGACGATTCTCCGTCCTTGGACCCCGTGAGGGATTAGCTATCCCAACCGGTGTAGGCCCCGCAATCTTGGGTGAGGGTGGCAGATCGTTAAATGCCCCAACGGTCGGGATGATGACTTGGCATTGCCTCGCCTCGGCGATCGGCACGTCCTCGGCGTGTTCGGCAGTAGCCCTTGATTGCCACTGTTAGGGCAAGGACCGCTTCTGGTGTAAGCCTACCACGACCGGTTCCTTAGCCTCAAAGTGCGGTGGTACAGCCGACATAGTTCACGTGTCCAGTCTCACACCCCTATGTCGGTGACACCGATCCGAGAGATTTAGTTAGGCATGGTGATCGAACTCGGGCGCTTGCCACTAGACCGGCACCCCCGAGTTTGCGAGAGCATGCGGTGCGCGCTACGCTCATTCACGGCGCCGATCGAGAGCTCCTCGGGATCTTGAGCAGTGCACCTTTCGATCGACGATGAGAGACAGCCGAGGCCGGACTTGTTCCCGTGATAGCGCGTTTAGTGTGTTGTGGTATTTCGGACTAAGACCACGAGTTGGCATCCGAGGTCCAAGTGTGGACTTAGCTATGTGCTCCGCTCGTGTTTGTACTCATAGCTTGCATACATTCTTCTAGATGATCATGTATATCGTATTGTACCCCGGTTGGGGATTCTTACTGGGTAATTCGTTACTCACCCTTATTCTCGTGGCTTTCCACAGGTAATCAAGGCGGGAGACAGGATGGTGAAGGAGGAGCTGTGATCATGGAATCTCATCATCATCTCGACTATTTTATTTTATCATGACTCTTCACTTTTTGTTATTTCCCCGAATGCATGTAGACGGGCACAGAGCCCAGGATGTTTTCTTACGTTTTATGGATTCCAAAGATATTTGTACTTGTGGATTGTTTTAACGGTTTAAATAAATCTCTCGATCGAGTATGCTTTTTAAATGTATGTTTTGGTTGTTGAATGTTTCATTTTTTACTTGGGATCCAAATGTATTTCTCATAATGTCTTTTATTTTCACTACATGCATTGGGGTAAAGGCCCATTTAGAGCCCCTTTTGGGTCGGGTCTTTACATTTTTGCTTGCTAACAACACACACAAGCGAGGACCCTCTCATTTGGGCTAACCACTGCGCTTACTCGATCAACTACACAACTCAAGAGCTACACCGACTACTCCTCAACGGGAAACGATTTCCCAAAGCAAGCGAACCTCTCAAGGGCGTGAACATCACACATGCTCATTGACTAGCTCAAACCCAAGGGCAACAACAACCAACTCTCTTGGAAGCAACACCCAAGGGGAAACCTCAACCGATTGGACCACCAATCCGAAATGCGAGAACTTACTCAACCACCGAGGGAGGGGTCAACTCCCAAAACTTCCTGACTAGGAACAGGTCCTCAGGGCAACGCCCTCTTGCTCGAACCGAGCTAGCTCTTGAAACAACAAGAGAACCAAAACTTGGTCAACACCAAAAACCAACTAGCCACCTCACCGGAACCAATCCGGGCTCTACTCCAAACAAACACTAGCTTGCTAGTCTACCAAATCTGCAAGCAACTCACCCGAGGAACACTGCTTGGGTGACTGTGCTCTGGAGAGGCTCTCCACAACCTAGGGATCCTCCGTTCATCCTCCGACACACACGGTCGTCAAACGATCTAACAGACAACCGGCTACACGGGCACAACCCTCTCTAGCTTCTCAACTACGCTGGCCAACTCCAACTGCTTGAAAACCAAAAGGACCGGAAACGCTACAGAATGCGCCATCCTCCTACTCAAACATTAGCCACAACAAACCTTCTACCCAAGGTAAGGATCCGAACAACTCTCTTAGCCATGACGATCAGAAACTACGCGGCTTTGCTACCACCGCTCTTGTTCGGTTCCAATCGAACTCTAACGAGCTAAGGTCCAACTAGCAAAACTTGCTTAAACAACAACCCGGCTACGAGCACGACATCCTTACAACCAAAGCTAGGGCACTTGCCAAGAACTAAAGTTTTGACACCTCAAAGACTGAGCACTGGTTCCTCAACACGAACCTCTCGTGGTTTCACAAACATAAACCACGGAACAAGTTACACAAAAGTACACTGCGCGTGTACGGCTCCAACCATTCCTTAAGATCCAAAGCCAACAAGGATTTTCACACAGGCAACTTTTGCCTCCAACAGAGCCACTCTCATCGACCAGGAGCAACAAGAGTTCAAACCCTCTCGGGCCATCTCACCACGAAAAGCCACATTGGCCAACTCACTCTTACAAGAGCACATCCATACCAAGCTAACATATCTCAAGCCAATGTGCCCACTAAACGTGCTTCGATCAGCCATCCAACTCATTGCTCTAACACTGGATTAATCACGCATCCTTGATGCCAACACTACCCATACTAGGGTAACTCAAGGGTAGCCGAATCATGCTACCAACAAACTGGCTCACAAGCTCACAAACAGGCGCGAGAACTCGAACGCGCTAGCTCTTTAACAGCCTACAGCATCCTTTGGTACCCAACTCTCGGTGACTCTGAAATGCTCCTATTTTCCTCGAAAACCTCATACTTGTAGTCCTCTGACTACCACCTAGCTAGATCTCTTATGCAACCCAAACAGGTGCAACCTCAGGAAATGGGTACAAGACTAGCGGGGATGCTATACTCTCGGCGACCATGGAACCTCCTGCACAAAAGTGCCAACTGGCCTGAATCTAGGCCTCCTCTCAAAGCTTGGTGCCAACAGGCACTACATCCTTTACAACACAAATCAGCCCTAAACGAGCTTTATACCCCTTTGAGGAAAAGGAAGGTCACACTCCAATTGACGGGGCAATGGCACTCAGTACAAGAGTCCAAATACTCGAGCAGTCTAATCTCTGGCATCTCGCCTAACAGACATGCCACGGCCTACTCCTGCATCCCACTCGATGCTTAATAAAAGCTCAGGCCAACTCCTCGGGTGGCAACAACTTGTTCCACAATTGGATCATCCAAACAAAAGAGTGCTCCACTCTACTAGCCCGCTGAAATCCACAAACGGATTAAGCCCTGACAAGCAAACTCCACACTACCCCCTGGCTACGAGGGTACTAAAAGAACTGGCTGTAAAACGACAGCAAGCTTGCAAGGGGACAGGATGTCTCTACATCCTTCTCAAAAGCTACTAACACGGCAACTTGCCAATAGACCGGGCGACTGGTGGAGACTCTGCCGGTCCGCCTCTCACAGGGGACTTCCACCACCACACTGCTGCATCAAACAGCACCAGAACGGCACGCCTCGACATCTGAACATCAGGTCATCGGTCTCTGAACACCAGGTCATCCCAACACTTGGATGATAAACTCGAACCTGGTCAACCACCTTGTCGCTACCAGCAAGTTCTCTAAAGCATCAAGCTCCTCAGGCTTCCACTTGCCAAACTCGGCGGCTCGAATAATTCCAACTAACTCAACAGCATGAACCTGCTGATTAAGCCCTTCCGGAAACCTCCGGGGTTATTGGTGCTACTAGGGGGTGTCTCCTAAATAAACTCTGTCAACTAGGCTATCTGCACCCGGGACTCCTCACTACGCGCTACAATCTGCGCCTGGGTCTCCGCCCTCTGATAGCTAAAAGACCTGCCATCAACTCTCTCATGGCGGGAGCACACTTTGCTCAAGGAGTCTCGCTCTGAGGTAGACTAGCCTCTACCCCCTCCTCTTGGCTGCTCAACTGCCAGGGCCAAAACTGGCCTACGGGTCTAGACAACCCTGGACGTGGTCTCAACAACAACACGATCAGTCCAACTCCTCGATTGGACACACCAAACGTCCCTGCTCCTCAATGTGTAATCAACAACTGGCGATCTACACAAGGCATAAAAACTAGCCCACGCTGGGGCTCTCACTGCCCAACAAGGGTAACACATGTATGCTAGATGCAGTATTGTAATTCTTAACCATTAACCTTAAACTTATGGACATACCTGATGGCTGTCGGAGCGCTGATGATCATGGAAAACAACCTACAACTGCAGGTCAGTCTACAGAACCTATAACCTGGCTCTGATACCAACTGTAAGGACCCGACCCAAGAAACGGTCGCTATCCTAAAATCCTTACTTAGCATGCATGATTAGGAATGTAAAACGTCGTTCAGAGTTTGAAATTTTAAATCTTTGAAGTAAGCACATTCAAAACAAGGAAAATATAGTTCCATTTAAAATAAACAGGTAGATAACTGATCAGTTCTTTCTTAAAAACAAATCAAGGGAAACGGTACGAGAAACATAAAATAGATTTTTGAGTGCTTTTCCTAGGGACCCAAGTCCCACTACATGCTAAATCATCAAAGAAAACATTAAAAGAACGTGCAACTCAGAGTCAGCTATCCATGATCATCGAGCCGCCTCCTCCTAGCCATCCAGCCTCTGTCCCAAGTTACACGGGAAGCCACAGAGAAAATAAGGGTGAGCAACAAGTTACTCAAGAAGAATTCCCAATCGGGGTACAATACGAAATCATCTCATTTAGCACACAGACATGCAACCATACAATGACTTAGAGCGGGCACGGTTGGTGTAGGCTATGAGCTACTTCAAAGGGCGAGCCTATCCAAGGGCTTCCGTCTATAGCCTCTCCTAGGTCCTACATTTGGATGCCCTTCGGGCCTTACACAACCTAGGACACAGTGATGCCCAGTGGGGCCTTACACACTTAGGATGCCCATCGGGCCTTACACCTTCAGTATCAGTGATGCCCAGTGGGCCTTACACACCTAGGATGCCCGTAGGGCCTTACACCTCCAGACTCAGTGATGCCCAGTGGGCCTTACACACTAGGATGCCCGGAGGGGCCTACACCTCCAGATTCAGTGATGCCCAGTGGGCCTTACACACCTAGGATGCCCGTAGGGCCTTACACCTCCAGATTCAGTGATGCCCAGTGGGCCTTACACACCTAGGATGCCCGTAGGGCCTTACACCTCCAGATGTCCATCGGGTCTTGCCCGAGCGGGACCCCAAACTAGTTACCTCTACGGCCCTCTATACTATACATTACACATCTAACCGTAACTTGGATCTAGCAGCATACAATAGGCAGCATGGTTTCTATCAAGATAGGAAAGCCTAACATGGAACTAACGGGATGTAAACATGTCACGAACATGAATCAAAAGAAAACATGAAAACTATCACTAGAAACTCATATAATTACAGTAATCAGCGTGCTATCAACTATTCGCAGGGTCCACACAACCCCGGGTAAGAATCCTTACCTGGAAATAAGTGGAGGTTAACTATCCCGAATCAAATAACGACCCTCGAGCTTTTAAGCGAACCCGAGCAACCTAAGCAAGTAATAAAATATCCTAATTAATAAAAGCGCATCTAAAATCGGGAAGTCCAAAGGGTGGAGGCTCGGGAATTTACCAACCGAGAAGGCACACGTCTCGCGCAAGCAGCAAAGACGAGACGGCGGCGCTGGCAGGGGCGCTAGGGGCGCTGGCGCTGGCGCTGCTTTCGCGCGCGGCAAGGCGGGACGTCGGTTCGCGAGGAGGGCAGGGCGGCGACGCGGCGGCGGGCGGCAGCAAGGAGAGCGCGCGCGCGCTCGGGCGGCTCTGGTGCGGATCGGCGCGACAGCGCGTCTGGGCTGGGCGAGGCAAGGCGATCGGGCGCGCTCGCATGGGCGATCTGCAGGCGTCTGGGCGCGCTCGGGCATGGGCTCTTTGGCTGCAGTGCGCTGAATTTGCTGGCTGAGCACTGGTGCTCGTGTGCACCTGGCCGAGTAGGGCTGAAGGGGGTGCGGCTAGGGCGGCTAGGGTTTCTTGGTGAGGTCGGCTAGAGAGAGAGAGAGAGAGAGAGAGAGAGAGAGAGAGAGAGAGAGATTGCAAAACAAGGGAAAAGGACTTTCTTGATTTTCTTCCCTTTTCCTAATTTAAATGGGTCTAAAATCCCTTCCCAAAGCTTCCTCTTTCAAACCCGGCCCAAACAAACTTATTTTAAAATAAGACTCTCTTTTCCTACAAACTCCCTAAGACTATTTAGGCAAGGGCTCAAAACCCAATGGAAGCACCAAAATTACAATTAATTTTGCCATTTTCTAAAACACCTCCAAACTTCCAAACAACTTGCCCAAACCTCTCTGGGTCTTGCAACCAACAACCAATAAGCTTCGACAAAGGCGGGAATGACCGGAATCTCGAAAATCACAAAAAACCGACCGGGGCAAAAGACCAAAATGTCCCTAAGGGTTAAAATAGCTCTAACGGCCCATCCGAACATCCGAATAATGACCGAAATCACGGGTAACAGGAAATAGAAAATCGGGCGTTATAAAGAAGCTGCGCGCCGGCGCCGACTCCGCTCGCGCGTCCCTTCTTGTGTTGTGCGCCGCGCCAAGCCTGCCTCCTTCTTTGTCGATAGCTGCGCCTTCTTTGTGAGGGATGGGCCGAGCCTTGTGTCTTCTCGGATGGTAATTCCCGAGTCTTTTCTCCCTTGGGCCCTATGTTGTTGGCTGTTGTTTATTTAATTAGGTTGTTTTTATCAAATGCTTAGGTTGCTCGGGTTCACTTAGAAGCTCGAGGGTCGCTTGGTTGATTTGTGATAGTTATTTCCGCTTGTTTCCAGGTAAGGATTTCTTACCGTTGTTGTGTGGACCCTGCGATATTATCATGATGTGCCTTGTATGCTTGTTGGTATTATGAGCATGATAGTGATAGGCGGCTATGATTGATCTCTTGCTAGCATGTTTGCCTGATTGTACATGTTAGTGCCATGCTAGGTTTGTTCTTCCAGCATGCTTATGATTCCTGTTTTAAGTTCATAGTATCATGCTAGGTTAAGTGTGATTGATGTGGATTATTGTATGTTAGCCAGGAATCATTTACTCTGTACTCTTAGCCAGTATAGTAGGGTTTGTCATCATCCAGAGGCTGAGAGCGGACATAACATACTTTGTCCCCACCGGTCGGGAAGAGAGCGAAGCATAACATGCCTTGCTTTCCCCCGGCAACCGATGTGGATTTAGCTACCACATCGGCATAAGCCTAGTTTGTAGCCTGCTAGAGCGGAACCCTGCCAACGGTGCAAGCCTGCCTTGGCCGGTTCTTAGCTTCAGATCGGTGGTACAGGCTGCACAGATGAGTGCCGAGGGCCTCGTACTACTGTGATCAGTGACACCACTTCCGAGTCTTTAGGCATGTGTACCTGGCCCGCGTAGTTTGTACTTTGGCCTCCACATTTACGCCGGTTGCAGCAGCATGCGGTGTTCGCGCACACGCGTTAGTCGCCGGTTCAGAGAGCTCCCCCGGGCTAATGTTCGTTAGTACACCAGTTCCCTCCTGTTTAGAGCCAGAATTCCGGTACACTCCTGATAGTCCAGATTTATTAGAGAGGGTAAGAGGCCCTTGAGGACACCCATTGGGATTGGTTTTTGAGCTGATCATATGGTCGAGGGAGAGAGACCCTCGAGGGTGTCAGACATCTATTGGGATCGGTTTTTGAGCTGATCATTTGGCTGAGGGAGAAAGACCTTCAAGGATGTCTCAGGATTGGTTATGAGAACCAATCATTAGGCCGGAAGTAGGAGACTTCCGAGGATCCCGGATTTTTCCTAGTAAGCTCGTTGAGCTATGATCTGTGTTTGTAACTGTTTGCATGTATACTAGGGTGCTAGATGACTTATGTATCGTATTGTACCCCGATTGGGGATTCTTGCTGAGTATGTTTATACTCACCCTTATTTCTGTGGTTTTTCCACCGGTAACTTGTGACAGCACTGGAACGGCTAGCGGAGGGAGCTGATTGATCATGGGAGCTGCCGACACTCTATTATTTGTTATTTGCATTATTTATTCAGCATGTAGATGGACGAGAGTCCTAGGGGAACGTTATTGAAAGTGATTTAAACTGTTTTGATAGTTTTTATAAATACTGGACATGCTTGTTTTTACTTTGTTGGTTCTGCTTAATGAAAATTGCTAGTTATGCTTTAAGTGTTCCCCGTTCACAAATGTTTTGAAAAGTTTTAAAATATGAGCACTAAACCGCTTGTTGACATATTTAACTTGCATGCTGAGTGAGAACCTAGGTTTAGGACCGTGTTTTGGGTCGGGTTCTTACAAAACACACACACACACAACCTCTTTTTCACTCGGCCAGCAAGAACCCAAATCGGAGAAGAAGAAAAGACAATGAAACTTACCCGGAATGACAATCGAACCACAGAGCTGCTAAGGAGATGAAAAATGGCTTGGGGCTTGGGAGAGAAAGGCTTGGGCGGCAATGGTGATTTGGGAGAAGAAACACCAAAAACCCTATTTTCTTTTCTTTTAATCAAAAGCACCAAAACTCCAAAGATCCAAGGCTAACAAAGATATGCCGCGGAAAAAGTAACAAGAGCTCTCAATAGCTCAACTGGCACGCATCCCAACAGGCTTCTCGGAGACTCGGGCTCGAATCCCAGCTGCTGCACAATTAATTCTCTATTTTACTTTTGCATCTTTCCATGCCCAAACACATCCACAAAGCCTAAAAAACCTACATAAGACCATCCAATAATTTTTAACAACTGCAAAAGACCTAAACGGCCCGACCAAATTACCAAAATACCCCTAGGGCATACCTGGAAGACCGGGATGAAAACCTGGGCCATTACAAATAGTGATTTGGTTATAACCAGAATATCTGCCTAGAAGCAATAATATTCTTGTCCTGCTACTCGATCCAACATTTGGTCCACATAGGGTAACGGGAAGTGATCTTTCTTTGTTGCAGCGTTGAGTTTCCATTATTCCATACAGACTCGCCAGCCTGAAATAGTTCTTGTTGGAATGAGTTCATTTTGTTCATTCATCACCACGATTGTGCCTCTCTTCTTTGGAACACATTGAACCCTTTTGCTGTCGGAAATTGGATAAATTACGCCAACATCCAACCACTTAATGATTTCTTTCTTTACCACTTCTTTCATTGCCGGATTTAAACTTCGTTGTTGATCAACTGAGCGAAATCCTTTGTCCTCTAGCTGGATCTCCTATGCATACAGAATGCGGGGCTAATTCCCTTCAAGTCCGCGAGTGTCCAACCAATTGCTCGTTTATGTTGGCGAAGTAGATTTATCAGCAGATCTTTGTTCTATTTTGTCAATTGCAAAGAAATTATAACAGGAAGATTATTCATTTCTCCCAATGTAACGGCCCAATTTTCCGTTCCGGTTCTTCAGGTGCTTCCGGTTCATTATTCGATTGTTCATTTGGGTCGTTAGGGCTATTTTAACCCTTAGGGGTAATTTGGTCATTTTGCTTCCCGATCAGGGTTTGTGGATTTTCAGGGTTCCAGGGCTGTTTCTGTCCTTTACTAAGATTTGTGAATTTGTTGGTGGCTTTTCTTTCCCAAGAGACGTGTTGTTTGATAGGGTTTGGAGGTGTTCCGGTTAATTGTAGAATTATAAGGAAATAAGTGCTTCCATTGGGATTTGAACCCTTGACCTAAAGGGATTTGGAGACATGGATTTAAATGAGTTAATTAAGGAGAAAAGGTTGCTTCAGCTGGGACCCGAAGGAGGAAAGCCCTAGGAAGGGACTTTTGTCGCCAAAACCTAATTAATAATAAAAAAAAGGAAATACGTATTTGGAATCCCTTGGACTTGTCGCACACACACCAAGAGACTCACTCTCCATCTTGTCGAATCCTTGCTTCCCCCATCTCCTCTTTACGTTTCTCCAAGATCAAGATCAAGAACCAAGGTAAGTCTTCTCCCTTCTCTTCTTCTTTCTTAGCCAAGACTTGCACCCCTCTTGTTGTTTGGTCAAAACCCTAATCAAGCAAGTTGTTTCCCCTTGTAGCCGAGACCTTCTTGGGTGTTTCTTGGGATTGCCGAGCCTTGTTGTCTTCTTCTTGAGAGGGTGCCGATCATCTTCTTGCTCTTCTCCTTGGGTAGCCGCAAGCCCTAGTCCAAGAGGCTTGGTCGAGAGGTGACTTCGCAAGCCGAGTTGGAGTTGTTGTTGTTGCTGAGACACACCAAGAAAATAGCCCCTTGTTGCCGCACCTTCCCTCAAGATTTTCTTGGAGCCGATTCTTGTTAAGGTGAGTTTTCTTTCCCTTGGCCGAGAGCCTAAGGTGGCTGGTTGGTTGTGCACTAATCGATTCCTTGTTTTTTTTTTTGCAAGCTTCGATCGAAGCAAAGAGAGTTCTCGCATCAAGCCCTAACAACCGTGAGCATTTGCCTAGCCAAGCACACTCCCGAGGTGAGACTCCTACCCCTAGTCGAGAGCATTCTTGCAGGTTTGGGAGTGTGTTGTTTGTTTTCCCGACAAGCTAGCTTGTGTTCTTTCCTGTTGAGGTGAAGCCGAGCTTGTTCCAAGAGGTTGTTGTGAGGAAGCTGGAAGCAAAGCCCTAGCCGAGAGTTCCCTTGGACTTTCCCAAGGGGTTAGCCGAGAGCTTGTGTAGCTCACTGGGTAACTTCCCGGCTCTTGCTTCCTTGAGTTTGGTTTAGAGATAGATAGATTAGGTTATTGATATAACTATGTATGTTTTGCAAGGTTGTGTGTTCTGCAGCTCAAGGACCGTTATACTTATTTATTGCTTATTTCCAGGTAAGGATTTCTTACCTTGGTTGTGTGGACCCTGCGATATTTTCATGATGTGCCTTGTATGCTTGTTGACTGTTATGAGCATGTTAGTGATAGGACAGCTATGAGTGATCTCTTGCTAGCATGTTTTCCTGTTTGTACATGTTAGTGCCATGCTAGGTTTGTTCTTCCAGCATGCTTGTGATTCCTGCTTTAAGTTCGTAGTATCATGCTAGGTTATATGTGTATGTTGTTGAGCATGTATGTTTAGCCAGGAATCATCTACTATGTATTCTTATATAGAACAGTAGGGTTTGTCATCATCCTGAGGCTGAGAGCAGACATAACGTACTTTTTCCCCACCGGTCAGGATCTAGTGCGAAGCATACCGTACTTTGCTTCCATCCCGACAGCCGATGTGGATTTGCTCTCGCATTAGCATAAGCCTAGTTTGTAGCCTGCTAGAGCGGAACCCTGCCAACGGTGTAAGCCTACCTTGGCCAGTTCTTAACTTCAGGTCGGTGGTACAAGCTGTACAAATGAGTGTCGAGGGCCTCACACTATTGTATTCAGTGACACCGCTTTCGAGTCATTAGGCATGCATACCTAGCCCGCCTAGTATGTCCCTAGGCCCCCACATTTACGTCGGTTGCAGCAGCATGCGGTTTGTGAGCACACGCGTTAGTCGCTGGTTCGGAGCGCTCCCCCAGGCGAATGTTCGTGAGTACACCACATCTATTCTAGTTTTGAGCCAGACTTCGGGTACTCTCCCATTAGTCAAGTTTTAGCTAGCCGAGGGTAAGAGACCCTCGAGGACACCTATTTGGGATTGGTTTTTGAGCTTATCATACGGTCGAGGGAGAAAGACCCTCGAGGGTGTCTGACATCTATTGGGATAATTTTTTTAGCTGATCATTTGGCCTAGGGAGAAAGACCATCGGGGATTTCTCGATCTTGGTTAGGAGAACCAATCAATAGGCCGGAGGTAGGAGACTTCCGAGGATTCTGGATTTGCCCTGAAAGCTCGTAGAGCTATGATCCGTGTTGGTAACTGTTTGCATGTATACTAGGGTGCTAGATGACTGATGTATCGTATTGTACCCCAGTTGGGGTTCTTATTGAGTATGTTTGTACTCACCTTTATTTCAGTGGTTTTTCCACCAGGTAACTTGGGACAGCACTGGGACGGTTAGCGGAGGGAGCTGCATGATCATGGGAGTTGCCGACACTCTGTTGTGTCTTTCTTTATGCATTGTTATTTCAGCATGTAGTTGGACATGGAGTCTATTAAGGGAACTTAGAGAATTGTGGTTTAGAACTATTTGAATGTTTTTATAAACACTGGCCAAGCATGTTTTAAGTTATTGATTTACTTTATGAAAATTGTTGTTGAGTTTAAATGTTCCCCGCTTTGTTGTTTGAAAAGTTTTAAAAATATAAGCACTAAACCGTTTGTAAACATATTTTTACTTGCATGCTGAGTGAGAACCTAGGTTTAGGACCGTATTTCGGGTCGGGTTCTTACAGTTGGTATCAGAGCTCAGAGTCATAGATTCTGTAGACTAACCTGCTTTGTAGGTTGTTGTCCCCATGATCATCAGCACTCCACGACCGTCAGGTTTGTCTAAGTTCATTAAGCTAAGGGTTTAGTTTACAATACCGCATCTAGTATACATGAGTTAACCCTTCTGTTGGCAATGAGAGAGAGTCCGAGCGTGGACTAACCCTTCGTGGTTTCCGTGTAGATCGCCAGTATGCCGTTTACACGCAGTGGAGCAGGCCCGTCCACAATTGTGAATAAAGATGCTGCTCAGACAGCAGCCAGGGTAGATCATCCCCGTAGGCCGCTTGTGGCCCCAGCTGTAAACTTGCCCAGAGAGGGGATGGAGGCTGCTATGCCTCAAGGTGCAGCTCCAAGAGAAGACATTTCTGCTATGAGAGATATGATGATGGTAATGGCCGAGCAGAGAGCTGAGACTCAGGCGCAGCTTGCAGTGCAGAGAGAGGAGTCTAGGGCACATATAGCTCAGCTGACACAACTTATCCAAAGAGGCACCCCAGAGCTCAAAGAGCCACTCCCGGTAGTTCCTCCAGAGGACAGGTCGCAGGAGGACTGGCTGGATGATTTAGATAGTGCAGAGGGAGTTGCCGAGTTCGGCAAGTGGCTAAAGGATTTTACTAAGTGGAAGCCAAAGGAATTTGATGCTTTAGAGAATCCGCTAGTGGCGGTAAAGTGGTTGGCCCGTATGGAGTATATCTTCAGGGTGATGGGATGCCCTGATGTTCAGAGGTCGAGATGAGCGGCCCATGTTCGGACAGACACAGCCGTTTGGTGGTGGGAGTCCACAGATAAGGCTAGACAAGCTGGGTCTTCTCCAGCCCCTTGGGAGTTCTTCCGAACTAAGTTCCGAGCCAAGTATGTGAATGATGAGGCTCAGCAGGAGATGGCGGAGGCCTTCTCGAATCTGAAGCAGGGAACTGATAGCATAGCTGTGTGAGAAGAAGTTCATTAGTGGGCTGAGGAAGGAGGTTGCTCAGGATGTTCGAGCACTCGTTCCTGAGTCATATGATAGGGCGGTGGAGTTGGCTACCATTTACAATTCCAAGTATACGCCGGTGCAGGTTCCTGTTGCACCAGTTCAGCCCACTCAGTAGTATTCAGGGCAAAAAAGGAAGTTCGAGTCTTCCAGTGGGTCCCGCTCAGATGGACAGCAGACTCACCGTCAAGGCCAGTCTAGAGGCCGAGATCAGCACTGATCATAGGGTAGATCGCAGGATCCCCAGCAGGGCGTGGTCAGGCAGCCATTTCAGTGCAACAAGTGTGGTAAGGCGCATTTTGGTTTATGTGGAGCATCGCCTCGTGCTTGCTACAGATTTGGCAAGGAGGGACATTTGGCCAGAGCCTGTACTCAGGATGTAACAGCAGCCAGGCCCGAATGTTTGCCACGATTGGCCAGGAAGCAGAACATACTGATGATGCAGTTGCAGGTACGCTACTTGTCTTAGATCATTATGCACTTGTATTGTTTGATTCAAGCTCGACCCACTCGTTTGTTTCTCATGCATTTACTAGACAAGCTTGTCTGGAACTCGAACCTTTAGTGTTTGAGTTGTGTGTTGCCACTCCTTCGGGAGTTAGTATGTTAGCTAGTAGTAGAGTTAAGGGTGGCCGGATACAAATATTCGATGAGCTTTTAGAGGCTACCCTCATAGTCTTGTTTATGAGCGGTTTTGATTTGATCCTTGGTATGGATTGGTTGGCTGAGAACCATGCTTTGATAGAATGCCGCCGAAAAGAAGTCGTGTTTA
Source organism: Sicyos edulis (assembly GCA_036507275.1). Lineage (NCBI taxonomy): Eukaryota > Viridiplantae > Streptophyta > Magnoliopsida > Cucurbitales > Cucurbitaceae > Sicyos > Sicyos edulis. Next base: position 31,242,262 of record CM071851.1, read on the forward strand.
GGACGCCTCAGAAGTCGAGCTTCAAGTTTCGCGGTGTCCAGGGAGGAGTGTGTCCGCCTTTGATTTCAGCAGTAAAAGTGTAAGGACCCGACTCGAAATACGGTCCTAAACCTAGGTCCTCACTCAACATGCAAGTTAAATATCTCAACAAGCGGTTTAGTGCTCATATTTAAAACTTTTCAAAACATTTGGAAAGGGGGAACACTTAAAACATAATCAACAATTTTCATAAAGCAAATCCAACAAGGTAAAACAAGCCTGGCCAGTATTTATAAAAGAACATTCAAAACAGTTTAAACAACTTTAACATCATCCCCTAGGACTTCTGTCCATTTACATGCTGAATAAATAATGCAAACAATAAACGACAGAGTGCCAGCAGCCCCCATTATCAAACGCTCCCTCCGCTAGCCATCCCGGTGCTGTTTCAAGTTACCTGGTGGAAAAACCACAGAAATAAGGGTGAGTATAAACATACTCAGTAAGAATCCTCAACCGGAGTACAATACGATACATCAATCATCTAGCAACCTAGTATACATGCAAACAAAACGAGCTCAGAAGCAACAATTTGTCTCAGACTAGTCGCCGATCTAGAAATTGCCTACTCAAGGCCTTATAACCACAACCTATGTAAAGACCCGACCCAAAATGGGCTCTAAATGGGCCTTTACCCCAATGCATGTAGTGAAAATAAAAGATATTATGAAAAATACATTTCGGATCCCAAGTAAAAACAGAAACATTCAGCAACCAAAACATACATTTCTAAAAGCATACTCTGATCAGAGATTTATTTAAACCGTTAAAACAATCCACAAGTACAAATATGCTGGAATCCATAAAACGTAGGAAAACATCCTGGGGCTCTGTGCCCGTCTACATGCATTCAGGGGAAATAACAAAAAGTGAAGAGTCATGATAAAATAAAATAGAATAATCAGAGATGACAGCAGGATTCCATGATCACAGCTCCTCCTTCAGCCATCCTGTCTCCCGCCTTGATTACCGTGGAAAGCCACAGAATAAGGGTGAGTAACGAATTACCCAGTAAGAATCCCCAACGGGGGGTACAATACGATATACATGATCATCTAGAAGAATGTATGCAAGCTATGAGTACAAACACAGAGCGGAGCACATAGCTAAGTCCACACTTGGACCTCGGATGCCAACTCGTGGTCTTAGTCCGGAAATACCACAACACACTAAAACGCGCTATCACGGGAAACAAGTCCCGGCCTCACCGACTCACTCGCCGAGCACGAAAGGTGCACGGCTCAAGATCCCGAGGAGCTCTCCACGATCGCGTTGTAATGAGCGTAAGCGCGCACCGCATGCTACCGCAAACTCGGGGTGCCGGGTCTAGTGGCAAGCCGCCTGTGTTGATCCACCATGCCTAACTAAATCTCGGATCGGTGTCACCGACATAGGGGTGTGAGACACGGACACGTGAACTATGTCACCTGTACCACCGCTTTGAGGCTAAGGAACCGGTCGTGGTAGGCTTACACCAGAAGCGGTCCTTGCCCTAACAGTGGCAATCAAGGGCTACGCCGAACACGCCGAGGACGTGCCGATCGCCGGGACGAGGCAATGCCAAGTCATCATCCCGACCGTTGGGGCATTTAACGATACCGCCACCCTCACCCAAGATTGCGGGGGCCTACGGTTGGGATAGCTAATCCCTCACGGGGTCCAAGGACGGAGAACTATCTCGAACGTCCTTGCCATAGATGCAAGATACTTTATGCATCGGTCCGGATGATTCTATCTACCTCAATTCTAAACCTTAACAATAATAACGATTCAATCAATGCGGTCCAATACGTGCTCATCGGATACAAAGAACCTAGCATGATACTACGAAGCAAGAGCAGGATAACGAACATGCTAGAATAGAACAACCTAGCATGGGCTAACATGAGAAACAATACAAGAGTTCATGCGGTCAGAATTCAGAAGCAGAGCACCTAGAGATAAACATGCTAGTAATCATACACAGTGTAAAGACCCGACCCAAAAAGGGGCTCTAAATGGGCCTTTACCCCAATGCATGTAGTGAAAATAAAAGACATTATGAAAAGTACATTTCGGATTCCAAGTAAAAACAGAAACATTCAACAACCAAAACATACATTTCTAAAAGCACACTCTGATCAGAGATTTAATTAAAACATTAAAACAATCCACAAGTACCAATATCTTTGGAATCCATAAAACGTAAGAAAACATCCACGGGGCTCTGTGCCCGTCTACATGCATTCAGGGAAATAATAAAAAGTGAAGAGTCATGATAAATAAAATAAAACAATCAGAGATGACAAGCAGTCCCATGATCATAGCTCCTCCTTGACCATCCTGTCTCCCGCCTTGATTACCTGTGGAAAACCACAGAATAAGGGTGAGTAACGAATTACCAAAGAAGAATCCCCAACCGGGTACAATACGATATACATGATCATCTAGAAGAATGTATGCAAGCTATGAGAACGAACACAGAGCGGAGCACATAGCTAAGTCCACACTTGGACCTCGGATGCCAACTCGGGGTCTTAGTCCGGAAATACCACAACACACTAAACGCACTATACGGGAACAAGTCCCGGCCTCGGCTGCCTCGACGATACGAAAGGTGCATCGCTCAAGATCGAGGAGCTCTCCGATCGGCGTATTGTAATGAGCGTAAGGATGCACCGCGTGCTTCTACTGGACTATGGGGTGCCGGGTCTAGTGGCAAGTCGCCCATATCCGGATACCACGCCTAACTAAATCTCCGGATCGGTGTCACCGACATAGGGTGTGAGACTCGGACACGTGAACTATGTCGGCTGTACCACCGCACTTTGAGGCTAAGGAACGGGTCATGGTAGGCTTACACCAGTGAAGCCGTCCTTACCTTATCGGTGGCAATCAAGGGCTGCTGCCGAACACGCCGAGGCGTGCGGTGCCGGGACTAGGCATTGCCAAGTCATCATCCCGACCATTGGGGCATCGCTTAGACTACCACCCTCACCCAAGATTGCGGGCCTACCGGTTGGGATAGCTAATCCCTCACGGGGTCCAAGGACGGAGAACTGTCTCGATCGTCCTTGCCATAGATGCAAGATACTTTATGCATCGGGCCCGGATGATGCTATCTACCCGAATTCTAAACCTTAACAATAATAACGATCCAATCAATGCGGTCCAATACGTGCTCATCGGATACAAAGAACCTAGCATGATACTACGAAGCAAGAGCAGATATCGAACATGCTAGAACGAGAACAACCTAGCATGGGCTAACATGAGAAACAATACAAGAGATCATGCGATCAGAATTGTAAGCAGAGCACCTAGAGATAAACATGCTAGTAATCATACACAGCATACAAAACAACAATCACAAATATACCGCAGGTCCACACAACCCCGGTAAGAAATCCTTACCTTGGTGGAAGACTTTTACACACAAATCCTAAGTTGCGGAACAATCCCGAGCTAGCGGCGGGAACCTAGCAAACCAACAATAATCAAAGCATCTAAAATATCTAAACAACAATAGAACAGCAAGCTCGGCTCAAAGGGGAACTCACGCGCGCGACGACACGAGCTTGGAAATTTCGGCGGGCAAGTGGCTCGGCAAGGTTGGTGGGCCGCGCTGCCGCTGGCACGGCGAGGACACGTATACCGTTGCGCTTTGGCACGGACGGACGGACACGCTGGCTGGCGCGCTGTGCACGGCAGCGAGGGGACACGCGCGCGCGGCGAAGGCTCGACGAAAAGGCGCAGCGGCGCTGGCGCGCTGGCGGCGCGGCGGCGTGGCGCGTCGGGCGGCGCGCGCGCGCGCGTCGACGGCTGGGCGTCGCCATTGGCGGTCCTCTGGCGTCTGGCGAGCGATCGGGCGATTCTTCTTTGGGCGAACGGCGAGGCCTCTTTGCCGCAGATCTGGCGCGCAAGCGATCGGCTGGACGCACGGGCGCTGGCGAGGACAGATCTGGGCGTGCGACGACAGGGGCGGTCTGTTGACGGAGCTGGCTGATGCGACGAGCTCGGTGCTGGACTCCCTCGGCTGGCTGCACAACACACACACACACACTCCTTTTTCTTACATTCGGCCAGCAAAACACCCAAATGAGAAGATGAAGAAGACGAAGACTTACCCGGAATGATGATGATCGAACCCAAGGAGATGCAAGGATGAAGAACTCGGCAAGGCTATGGAGATGGAGAGCTTGGGCGGCCAAGAGATGTTTTGGAGAAGGAGATGAAATAACCTATTTCTATTTCATTTAACCAAATGCACCAAAACTCCAAAATCCAAGGTTAACTAAGATGTGATGCAGAAAGAGCAACAAGAGCACCTAATGGCTCAATTGGCACACCCCTCTACAAGCTTCCCAGGAGACCCGGGTTCAAACCCCATTGCAAAGACAAATCCCTTTATTTTTACTTTTGCAACAAACCTTGCTCAAACCAAACCACAAACCCCTCCAAAACCTACAAAAACCATCCAATAATTTTAGTAATCTGGAAAAGACACAAACGACCACTCGACGGCCCGACCAAATTACCAATTTACCCCTAGGGCATACCGGAAGACCGGGAAGAAAAACACTGGTCGTTACAATTCCCTCCTTTTATGACTTTCGTCCTCGAAAGTCCTTAAGACAGAAACTTGACTCGGTGGTAATGCAACCTCATCTCGTCTTCCCGCTCCCAAGTGGCCTCCTCGAATCCCGACTCCTCCATCGAACCTTTACCAAACGAATCTCGCGACACGCAACGTCTTGGTCTCAAAGGCTAGGATCCTCACCGGCTTCTCCTCGAAGTTCAAATCCTCATTCAGTGCAAAGGCTCAAAGTCCACAATGTGCGGACAGGTCCGGCACATACCGCCTCAACATCGATACATGAAAAACACTATGCCTGCGTGATAGTGACGGAGGTAGGGCTAACAGGTAAGCAACTCTCGCCAATCCTCTCTAGGATCTCAAATGGACCAATAAAGCGGGGACTCAACTTCCCACGCTTACCAAACCTCAAAACACCTCGCATCGGAGCAACCTTAAGGAACACATGTCGACCAACCTCAAACTCCAAATCTCGACGCCGAACATCGGCGTAACTCTCTCACTGCTGCTCGCTGTTTTGTCAACATACGAGCTCTAAACTCGTGACTTTGCACCATTGGTCAAGCTGCAGTGATGGTCGGGACCCAACACTGTCTATCACCAACCTCTTCCCCGAACACGGGGACCGATAACGCTTACCATACAATGCCTCGAATGGAGCCATCTGAGATCGCCGATCGTGGTAACTATTGTTATAGGCAAACTCCATCAAAATCTGAGATCTTTGGTCCCAAGCGCACGGGAAATCCAACACACAAGCCCTCAACATATCCTCGAGAATCGATTCACTCTCTCGATCGACCATCCGTCCGAGGGTGAAAAAGTCATCTTTGGCGCACTGTGCCCAAACCCTTCTCGGAGCGCTCTCCGAAACGAGAAGTGAACCGCGAGTCACGATCGGACACAATCCTCACCGGTACACCATGATAACGGATGATCTGCTCCAAAAGCAGTGCGCCTTTGTTCCACGGTATAAGTGTCTCTACCGGGAATGAAGTGTGCGCTCTTGGTCAAACGGTCGACTATCACCCAAATCGAGAGAACTTCCTCGGAGTCCTTGGCAAACCGGATATAAAGTCCATAGAGATCTCTTCCCATTTCCTTTGGGGTACACTCGATGGTTTGCAACAAAACTGCTTTGGCCTCTGCTGGGTGCCTTCACTTGGCGACAAGTGAGACCTGGTGACAAACTCTGCCACATCTCTCTTCATCCCCATCCACCGGAAGGTCTGCTTAAGGTCTCGATACATCTTGGTACCCCGGGTGCCAAGCAAAAGGGGCTGTGGGCCTCAGAGAGCAACTCGCTCGCAAACTCGCGATGACCGGAACACACAACCGCCTCTATAAGTCAACCCATCGTCTGGTGAATATACAAAGTCAAAGTCACCGTCAAGACTAACTCTGTCAACCAATCTCTTAAGTGCGGGGTCACCCAACTGGCCGTCTATAATCCATTGCCGAATCGCCAATTTGAAGCAGTCAATGAGCTACTGGCGGTAACCTCTCCCAACAACATTGCAACCTCGGCCCGCTCGAACTCTCTCGCAAACCGGGTGGGAACTCAACAACGCCGCAGAGTGCGACGTCTTTCGCTTAAAGCATCGGCCACTACATTGGCTTTACCGGATGGTACAAAATCTCGCAGATCATAATCCTTTACCAACTCTAACCATCTCTCTCGCCTCATATTCAACTCCTTTCGAGTAAACAGATACTTGAGGCTCTGGTGATCGGTAAACATCTCGAATCCGCTCACCATACTGGGTAATGCCTCCAAATCTTCGGTGCAAACACCACTCTTTGCCAACTCCATATCATGAGTCGGGTAGTTCTGCTCATACGGCTTGGTGGCGAGGGAAGCATAGGCAATGACCTTCCCGTCTTTGCATCAACACACAACCTAATCCAAACTTGGAAGCATCATCAGAGACCACGAAACCACTGTCCCCTCGGGATCGCCAACACAGTCTTGAAGTCAAACTACGCTTGAGCCGGCAAAGCTCTCATCACACTGTTGTCCCAAACAAACTCGACACCCTTCCTCGCCGACGAGTGAGGGGCGAGGCTAAAGCGAAAAGTCCTTGACGAACCGACGGTAGTAACTCGCCAAACCGAGAAAGCTGCGAATCTCGGCAATCGAAGTCGGCTTGGCCCATGAACTCACGGCCTCAATCTTCGCGGGGTCCACGGCTATACCATCTCTCGAAACCACGTGGCCTAGGAAGGCCACTGCTCCAACCAGAAGTCACATTTGGAAAACTTCGCATAAAGTGGTTTTCCTCAAAGCTGCCAATACTCGCCTCGGATGATCTGCATGGTCTTCTTTAGACCTCGAATAAATCGAGAATATCGTCAATGAACACGATGACGAAGCTGTCCAAAAATGATTTGAACACCCTATCCATCATGTCCATGAACGCGGTGGGGCATTGGTCAATCCAAACGACATAACCACAAACTCATAGTGACCATATCTAGACTCGAAAGCTGTCTTAGGAATGTCGGCATCCCCGATCCGCATGGCGATGGTAACCGGATCTCAGATCTATCTTGGAGAACACGAAGCTCCCGAAGCCGATCGAACAAATCATCGATACGGGCAACGGATACTTATTCTTCACTCGTCACCTTATTAAGCTCGCGGTAATCAATACATAAGCGCATAGATCCATCCTTCTTTTCACAAACAGAGCGGTGCTCTCCCACGGGGACACACTTGGACGGATGAACCCTCGGTCTAACATCTCCTGAATGAATCTTGGTTCCTTTAACTCACTGGCGCCATGCGATACGGAGCCTTCGAGATAGGGAGGGTCACGGCTCGAGCTCAATAATGAAGTCGACCTCTCTCTTTGGGGCAACCCCGGTAACTCCTCGGAAACACGCCCGCAAACTCCCGCACGGACCGGCACTGATCAACAGCAGGCGAGGGGCGGCTCTTCCCGCACAACTTGGCTAGATAGCCCCAAGCTCCATGAGCTAGCAAACGACGAGCTTTCACGGTGACACCATCGGCGGGCAAACTCCACCTGGACTCCACGAAACTTAAAGTTGGGCCGACTGGCGCCTGAACACTACTTCTTTCCGGTGGCGATCAATCAGCGCGTGGTTAGCGACTAACCACTCCATACCAAGAATCACATCAAAACCGCTCATAGGCGGAACTATGAGCGTAGCCACAAGCAACTCTCCGGATATCTCGATCCGGCCATCCTTAATCTTATCTCTAGCCAACATACTAACTCCCGAAGGAGTTGCAACAGATAACTCAAAACCTAGAGGCTCTAGTCTTAACTTAGCATGCTCGGCAAACAACACAGATACAAATGAATCGTGGAACGAGAATCAAACAAGACAAATGCGCGGTGATCTAAAACAAGAAGCGTGCACGCCGCTGCGGCATCCAAATCACGCGCTCGGCCTCTGACGGTCGTAGCAAACACTCGACCTGCCTGCTGCTGCATTGGCCGAAATTTGCCATAGCTGGTGAGGACGAAACGGATCATATGACCCTCTTTACCACAACGAAAAACACACTCGGGCCCTGTCGCAAGCTCCAACGTGGGTCCTCCGCAAGAAACACAAGCAGAACTCGCTGGGACCGCCTCTGGCGGGAGAGGCGAAAGCGGGCGGGGCCCTCTGCGATCCGGTTGAAGGCGCCCTTGGCGACACGCCGCCACCCGAAAGTCAAACTTCCTCTTACGCCCCACAGTGCCGGGACGGGACGGCCGAGCGAGGCGGCAACAACCCGCTCAGCAGGATACTTCCCATTATAGATCGTGGCTAATGGATGACCCTAGCATAAGTGTCGTGGGCCTGAGCCACGACTTCTGGGAAACACCCGCCTCAATCCGGATATGAACTTCCGAATCTTCACTCTGGGGTGGCAATCAAGCGAGGAGCAAAATATCCATACTCACGAGAACTTGCGCTCATATTCCTCAATGGAATCAGAACCCCGCTTGAGTTCGGAAGAGCTCCACCATCTTCTCACGAGCCTCATCAGCGATGAACTTTACCTTGAACTCGGCCTTGAAGAACTCCCAAGTAGCGGGTGGAGACCCGGTGGTCTCTCGCTCAAGGTGGACTCCCACCACCCTCATTGTGCCTCCTAGCACATGAGCCGCACATCTCGGCCTCTCGAATATGGGGCACACCATGATCGGAAGGTGTACTCCAAATGGGCAATCCACTGGCTGCCGATAACGCATCACCGGTGGCATCAAACTTCTCGAGCTTCCACTTCACAAAATCCTTGACCACCTACCCAATTCCTCGGCACCCTCTCGCCATATCCGCCTCGGGGTCTGCTTGCTCTGTGGAGTGGAGGTGCTCTTGAGCTCGAAGCTCTTTGAACCAATCGAGTCATTTTGCTCGATGCGGGCTCGGGACTCTTCCCGCTGCACGCCAACAAGGCACAGGTCTCGCCCTCTGGTCACTCAACATGCCGACCATAAAAGCCCTCATAGACTCGGCAAGAACTGCTCCGGGAGCGATCTCTCGGCGCTCGATCGCCTCAACGCCCGCTCTAGGCGTAACGGGAGGAGGAGCTGGTGGAATGCCATCGATGTCGGCTTGGGACGATGTCCTGCGATGATCGATCCGATCCCGATACCTCGACCGCTCTCGAACCTCCTCTCCGATGCGGGTGGTAGCATCTTTGGCGATCTACATCCAAACCAACAACGAATCAAAACACACTGTCACCATTCCACAACACCAAACAAGGCATACACTAGATGATAGGTATTGTAAATTCTTAACCCTTTTCCTTTCTAAAACAATAAATCTAGGCGTACTGATGGTATCGGAGTCTTGATGATCATGGAAAACGACCTACAACAAAAAGGTCGATCTCTGAGAATCTATGACTCGAGCTCGATACCAAGCTGTAAAGACCCGACCCAAAAAGGGGCTCTAAATGGGCCTTTACCCCAATGCATGTAGTGAAAATAAAAGACATTATGAAAAGTACATTTGGATTCCAAGTAAAAGCAGAAACATTCAACAACCAAAACATACATTTCTAAAAGCACACTCGATCAGAGATTTAATTAAAACATTAAAACAATCCACAAGTACCAATATCTTTGGAATCCATAAAGCGTAAGAAAACATCCACGGGGCTCTGTGCCCGTCTACATGCATTCAGGGAAATAATAAAAAGTGAAGAGTCATGATAAATAAAATAAAACAATCGAGAGATGACAAGTGAGTCCCATGATCATAGCTCCTCCTTGACCATCCTGTCTCCCGCCTTGATTACCGTGGAAAACCACAGAATAAGGGTGAGTAACGAATTACCCAGTAAGAATCCCCAACCGGGTACAATACGATATACATGATCATCTAGAAGAATGTATGCAAGCTATGAGAACGAACACAGAGCGGAGCACATAGCTAAGTCCACACTTGGACCTCGGATGCCAACTCGGGGTCTTAGTCGGAAATACCACAACACACTAAACGCACTATACGGGAACAAGTCCGGCCTCACCGCCCTCGACGATACGAAAGGTGCAGCGGCTCAAGATCCCGAGGAGCTCTCGATCGGTATTTGTAATGGCGTAAGGATGCACCGCGTGCTTCTACAGGACTATGGGGGTGCGGGTCTAGTGGCAAGTTGCCCATATCCGGATACCACGCCTAACTAAATCTGCGGATCGGTGTCGCGACATAGGGTGTGAGAGACGACACGTGAACTATGTCACTGTACCACCGCTTTGAGGCTAAAGGCGGGTCATGGTAGGCTTACACCGGGAAGCCGTCCTTACCTTATCGGTGGCAATCAAGGCTACTGCCGAACACACGAGGACGCGTTTGCGCAGGGGACTAGGCATTGCCAAGTCATCATCCCGACCATTGGGGCATCGCTTAGACTACCACCCTCACCCAAGATTGCGGGGCCTACCGGTTGGGATAGCTAATCCCCTCACGGGGTCCAAGGGCGGAGAACTCGTCTCGATCGTCCTTGCCATAGATGCAAGATACTTTATGCATCGGGCCGGATGATGCTATCTACCCGAATTCTAAACCTTAACAATATTAACGATCCAATCAATGCGGTCCAATACGTGCTCATCGGATACAAAGAACCTAGCATGATACTACGAAGCAAGAACAGAGATATCGAACATGCTAGAGCAGAACAACCTAGCATGGGCTAACATGAGAAACAATACAAGAGATCATGCGATCCAGAATTGAACAGAGCACCTAGAGATAAACATGCTAGTAATCATACACGGGCATACAAAACAACAATCACAAATATACCGCAGTCCACACAACCCCGGTAAGAAATCCTTACCTTGGTCGGAAGACTTTTACACACAAATCCTAAGCTGCGGAACAATCCCGAGCTAGCGGCGGGAACCTAGCAAACCAACAATAATCAAGCATCTAAAATATCTAAACAACAATAGAACGAGCAAGCTCTCAAAGGGAACTCACGCGGCGCGCGACGACACGAGCTTGGGGTGGCTGCTGGCAAGCTGGCTCGGCAAGGCGGGCGCTGGCCGCTACCGGCACGGCGAGGACACGCTGCCGTTGTGCCGGCACGGACGGACACGCAGACCGCTGGCCGCGCTGCTGTTGCACGGCAAGGCAGGGACACGCGAAGCGGCGTGAGCGCGTCGACGGCGCAGCGCGCGCGCTGGCGTGGCGTCTGAAGGCGCGCGGCGCTGGCGTCGCGGCGCGGCGGCGCGCGGCGAGCGGTGAGGCGACGTCCGGGCGCGTCGGGCGAGGTCCTCTGGCGTGCGAGCGATCGGGCGATCTGGCTCTGCTGGGCAGCGGCGAGGCTCTTTGCCGGCAGATCTGGCGCGCAAGCGATCGGTGGGACGCACGGCGTGGCGAGGACAGATCTGGGCGTGCGACGACAGGGGCGGTCTGTTGACGGAGCTGGCTGATGCGACGAGCTCGGTGCTGGACTCCCTCGGCTGGCTGCACAACACACACACACACACTCCTTTTTCTTACATTCGGCCAGCAAAACACCCAAATGAGAAGATGAAGAAGACGAAGACTTACCCGGAATGATGATGATCGAACCCAAGGAGATGCAAGGATGAAGAACTCGGCAAGGCTATGGAGATGGAGAGCTTGGGCGGCCAAGAGATGTTTTGGAGAAGGAGATGAAATAACCTATTTCTATTTCATTTAACCAAATGCACCAAAACTCCAAAATCCAAGGTTAACTAAGATGTGATGCAGAAAGAGCAACAAGAGCACCTAATGGCTCAATTGGCACACCCCTCTACAAGCTTCCCAGGAGACCCGGGTTCAAACCCCGGCTGCAGCACAAATCCCTTTATTTTTACTTTTGCAACAAACCTTGCTCAAACCAAACCACAAACCCCTCCAAAAACCTACAAAAACCATCCAATAATTTTAGTAACTGGAAAAGACACAAACGACCCTGACGGCCCGACCAAATTACCAATTTACCCCTAGGGCATACCTGGAAGACCGGGAAGAAAAACCTGGGTCGTTACACAGGCATACAAAACAACAATCACAAATATACCGCAGGGTCCACACAACCCCGGTAAGAAATCCTTACCTTGGTCGGAAGACTTCTACACACAAATCCTAAGCTGCGGGACAATCCCGAACTAGCGGCGGGAACCTAGCAAACCAACAACAATCGGCATCTAAAATATCTAAACAACAATAGAACAGCAAGCTCGGCTCAAGGGGAACTCACGCGTAGCGACGACCACGAGCTTGGGGCTCTGCTGGCGCGTAGCACGGCAAGGACACGCTACTGGCTGCGCTGGCTGCACGCAAGACGGCTGGCGAGGGCGCGCGCGCGCGAGTGTCTGGGCGAAGGCGTTGCTGGCGCCGGGCGGCGCGGCGCGCGACACGGCGAGCAGCGGCGGCAGGGAGCGAGCGCGCGCGCGCGAACGCTCGTCTGCGGCGCGGCGCGGCAGGCGGCGATTCGGCAAGCGACACGGCAGGGCGCGCGATGCGGCGATAAGCGGCTGGCGCGGCGAGGACCTCTGGCGTCGCGGCGTCGAGCGTCTGTCTTCTTTGAAAGCGACGGCAAAGGCTCTTGGGACAGATCTGGGCGTCTGGCGCAGCGATCGTTGGGCGTCTTGCGGCAACGGGGCGATTTGTCTTCTTTGGGCGACAGCAAGGCTCTTGGCCGGGATGAGATCTGGCGTCGCGGCGATGTTCGGACGATCGATCTGCTTGCTGGCTCGGCTACACTCGGTGTTTGCAATCAACACAACACACACAACACACCTCTTTTCACTTGGCCAAACGCACACCAAACGGATGAGAAGAAGAAGAAGAAGATCAATACCTACCGGAATGATGATGATCGAACCCAAGGAGATGCAAGGATGAAGAATCGGCAAGGCTATGGAGATGGAGAGCTTGGGCGGCCAAGAGGTGTTTTGGAGAAGAAGATGGAATAACCTAAATCTATTTCATTTAACCAAATGCACCAAAACTCCAAAATCCAAGGTTAACTAAGAAGTGATGCGAGAAAGAGCAACAAGAGCACCTAATGGCTCAATTGGCACACCTCTCTATAAGCTTCCCGGGAGACCGGGTTCAAACCCATTTGCGCAAAGACAACTTCCTTTATTTTTACTTTTGCATCAAACCTTGCTCAAACCAAACCACAAACCCCTCCAAAAACCTACATAAAACCATCCAATAATTTTAGTAGCTGGAAAGGACACAACGACACGACGGCCCGACCAAATTACCAAATTACCCCTAGAGCATACACGGAAGTCCGGGAAGAAAAACACAGGTCGTTACAACCTACATGTAACGGCCCGTGTTTTTCTTCCTGTCTTCCGAGGTTTGCCCTAGGGGTATTTTGGTAATTTGGTCGGGCCGTCAGCCGTTATGTCTTTTCTAGTTGCTAAAAATATTGGATGAATTTATGTAGGTTTGTGAGGCTTTGTGGAAGGGTTGAGCAAGGTTTGATGCTAAAAAGTAAAAATAAAAGGGAATTGTCTTTGTGGTGGGGTTTGAACCCTGGTCTCCGTAAAAGCTTTGTGAGGATGCGTGCGGTTGAGCTATGGAGAGCTCTTGTTACTCTTTCGCGTCATATCTTAGTTACCCTTGGATCTTTGGAGTTTTGTGCATTTGGTTAAATGAAAAGAAATTAGGTTTTGTGTTTTCTTCCCAAAACTCCATGGCGCCCAACCTCTTCTCTCCCAAGCCCCTTGCCGTGATTTTCTTCCTTGCGGCCCGAAGCGCTGCTCCGGCCAGCCAAGCGACCAGCCGAGCGGCCGGTCGAAAGCAGCCCGGCGATCGCAAAGAAATTTCAGCGCCCAAAGAAGCGGCGCCAGACGCCAGCGCCCAGAAGACGCGCAGCCAGCGCCCGAGCCGTCGCGGCCGCCAAGCAGAGGCGTCGCAGCCACGATCCCGCGCGTCCGTCGCGTCGCGCAGCCGTCGCATCGCACCGCTTCGCCGCGCGCGCCAGCGCTCGCCATCGCGGCCGAGCTCGCGTCCGCATCGCAGCCCGAGCGTTCGTCAATCGCGTCGCGCGCGCGCGCCCGCGCGTCTGCGTCTGCGCGTCCGTCGTCTGCGCCCGTCTGCCGTCGCGTGCGATCCCAGCCAAGCGTCCGCGCCTAGCGCGCCATCGCGCCCAGCGCTGTCCGTGTGCTGCGCGCAGCAGCGCCATGCATGCGCCCATTTGCCGCCCATCAGCGCCAGATGCGCCCATTTGCCGCCCATCAGCGCCAGCGCCCATCCGCGCCCATCCGCGCCAGCCAGCGCCCCACCGTCTTTACTGCCGCCGTCCGCGTGTCGTCAACCGCATCGCGTGAGTTGCTCGAGCCGAGCCCTATTTATTTTATTATATTTAAGCCTTTAGAGTGTGATTATCATTGTTTTGTTAGGTTCTCGATAGCTAGCTCGGGTTTGATCGCGACTTAGGTTTTGTGTGTAGTTGCCCCGGCGGTAAGGATTTCTTACCGGAGTTGTGTGGACCTGCGATGTTCTATGTGATTGATGTTGTATGTTTGTTTGTGATTATCGGCATGTATAGTTTAGGTGCTCTGTTCGAATTCTGGTGGCATGACTTCGTATGTTGTTCTTTCATGTTAGTCCATGCTAGGTTGTTCCGTTCGGCATGCTCATATTCATTCTTGTTACGTAGTACCATGCTAGGTCTGCTTTGTATTCTTTCGAGCACGTATTGGATTGTTCTTTGATTGTTAAGGCGAGTTAGAATTCGGGTAGATAGCATCATCCGGGCCCGATGCATAAAGTATCTTGCATCTATGGCAAGGACGTTCGAGACAGTTCTCCGTCCTTGGACCCCGTGGGATTAGCTATCCCAACCGGTAGGCCCCCGCAATCTTGGGTGAGGGTGGTAGTCTAAGCGATACCCCAGCGGTCGGGATGATGACTTGGCAATGCCTAGTCCCCGATAGCCGCACACGTCCTCGGTGTGTTCGGTAGTAGCCCTTGATTGCCACTGTTAAGGTAAGGGCGGCTTCACGGTGTAAGCCTACCACGACCCGTTCCTTAGCCTCAAAGTGCGGTGGTACGGTGACATAGTTCACGTGTGTCGGTCTCACACCCTATGTCGGTGACACCGATCCGAGAGATTTAGTTAGGCGTGGTATCGGATATGGGCAGCTTGCCACTGACCCGGCACCCCCATAGTGCGTGGAAGCACGCGGTGCATGCTTACGCTCATTACTGGCGCCCACCGGAGAGCTCCTCGGGATCTTGAGCTAGTGTACCTTTCGTATCGACAGTAGACAGGCTGAGGCCGAGACTTGTTTCTCGTATAGGGCGTATTGTGTGGTGGATTTATTTCCGGACTAAGACCCTGAGTTGGCATCCGAGGTCCAAGTGTGGACTTAAGCTATGTGCTCTATTCTGTGTTTATACTCATAGCTTGCATACATTCTTCTAGATGATCATGTATATCGTATTGTACCCGGTTGGGGATTCTTTACTGGGTAATTCGTTACTCACCCTTATTGCGTGGTTTTCCACGGGTAACCAAAGCGCGAGACAGGATGGTGAAGGAGGAGCTGTGATCATGGAATCTGCTGTCATCTCTGACCATTTTATTATATCATGACTCTTGACTTTTGTTATTTCCCTTGAATGCATGTAGACGGGCACGGAGCCCTAGGATGTTTTCTTACGTTTTATGGATTCCAGCATAATTGTACTTGTGGAATGTTTAAATGGTTTAAATAAATCTCTGGATCGAGTATGCTTTTAGAAATGTATGTTTTGGTTGTTGAATGTTTCTGTTTTTACTTGGGATCGAAATGTATTTTTCATAATGTCTTTTATTTTCAATACATGCATTGGGGTAAAGGCCTATTTAGAGCCCCTTTTGGGTCGGGTCTTTCTGATTGGTATCGAGCTCGAGTCATAGATTCTCAGAGACTCGACCTTTTGTTGTAGGTCATCCTTCCATGATCACCGGCCTCTGGTGATCATCAGTGTACGCCTAGGTTTATTGTTTTAGAAAGGAAAAGGGTTAAGAATTTACAATACCTATCATCTTGTGTATGCCTTGTGTAATGTTGTGAGCGGCGGCGAGCAGCGGTGTTCGACTCGTTGTTGGTTTGGGCTTAGTGAGCCATCATGCCAACTTTTTCGCATGATGCGAGCAGTTTGTTTAGCGACTTGTTGAGGTATCCAGATAGATTCGGATGCCACGGGACATCGTTCAGAGGAGGTAGAGCTTAGACTCCCGTTGGCCATTTGTGGCCCGATTCTTTCTTTTCCCTAGTGAGAGGGTGGTGGTGCTTCGTGCGGATCGCCGATATGTTGATCGCACCCGCAGGGAGCGGGGCGCTTGGCATGTCCGACCGAGGAGTTGGACCGATCGTGTTGATGTTGAGGCGCGTCGGGGTTGTTAGGCCCGCATGCGATTTGGCCCCGGCGATTGAGTTGCCTAGAGGAGGGGTAGAGGCTATGGCGCCTCAGTGAGACTCCTTGAGCGAGTGTGCTCCAGCCATGAGAGATTTGATGGCGAGTCTTTAGCTATCGAGAGCGGAGACCCAGCGCGATTTGTAGCGCGTAGTAGTGAGAGTCCCGGCACAGATAGCCCGGTGTGAGTTTGTTTTGACATTTTTCCCCAGTAGCTCTTGTAGCCGGAGGTTCCGGGAGGGCATGATCAGTGAGTTTATTCGGATGAGTTTGTTGGCGTTGATGGAGACGCCCGAGGTTGGCAAATGGATGCCTGTCGAGCTCGATGTTTTAGTAAGTCCCTCTTTGCTAGTAGTAAGTAGTTGGCCGAGTTTGAGTTTAGCATCCGTGTGTGGGATGCCTCTTTATTCGAGAGGCCGAGGTGTGCCGTTCTGTCTTTGTTTGGTTCATCGGATGGTGGTGGAAGTCCCTTGTGAGAGGTGGACTAGCGAGTCTCCACCGGTGGCCCGATTGTTTGGCAAGTTGCCGTGTTAGTGGCTTGAGGCGATGAAGGGTCATCTTTGCCCCCCCTTGCGAGCCTCTTTGTTGTTTAATGACCCGGCTTCCTCGAGATGTGGATTTGGTAGTAGTAGCACTTGAGGTGCATTGGTTGGTGTGCCACTTTGGCACTAAGTCCTGGTTGAGCTTGAGTTTGGCTTGGCATAGCAGAGATGGTTCTATGCCGTTCGGAGTTCAGCGTACTCCTTTAGCCTTGGATCTGTTTATGGCGGTTGCACCCGTTTAGGTCGTGCGAGAGGACTAGTTCGGTGGTAGTCGATGGACTACAAGCGAAAGGATGCTCGAGAGGAGCCGGAGCCTCTTCCGATGTTTACGGAGGTTGAGTAAGTCAGCGAGTTGCCGGTTGGTAAATGTTGGTGCGCGTGAGTCTCGCGCTAGTGTTAAGGCCAAGAGATTTTCTTTGTGGTTGGTAGTGCGGTCAACTACCTTCGAGTGCCTAAATCGAGGAGAGTTGAGCATTGTAGATGCGAATTTGGTCCGGTGAGGGACCATGAGTTGGATGCTTATCGGATGATTTGGATGCCTATGAGGCGAGTTGGATGCTTTTGAGGCGAGATGAGGTGATGCCTTGCGAGAGGTTTTGGATGCC
Organism: Sicyos edulis; assembly: GCA_036507275.1. Taxonomy (NCBI): domain Eukaryota; kingdom Viridiplantae; phylum Streptophyta; class Magnoliopsida; order Cucurbitales; family Cucurbitaceae; genus Sicyos; species Sicyos edulis. The sequence goes on from CM071851.1 coordinate 31,259,895, forward strand.
TTAGGGGTAAGCACCCTTGGTAGAGGCTTGGTACAAAGTAAGTTTGGTTTGGCATGATTATGCTTTGGTAGAGCAAGGTTGCCTCGGCTTCGAGAGTATCGTGTGGAGATGGGACTTTTGGTGTTCCTTGGATTGTTTGTATCATTTGCCGGGAGTTATCGTTGCTTTGTGGAAAAGCGCTTGTTAGTCTTGGATCTCTAAAGGAAGGTTGGGAGTTGTGCACACAAGTGTGTTTTGTGTGGTTCGTTAGTGGCGAGAGTTTGAGATCCATGTAGGGTTTGCTTTGGAGATCTCGTGCTCGGTTCCTTGAGAAGTTGGACTCGGTGGTTGTTGTAAGGCTTTGGTTGAGGTGGTAAGGATACCGTGCTCGTGGTATCAAGTTGTTGCTTAGGCAAGATTTGTTAAGTTGGGCCTAAGCTTGGTTGGCGGATCTTCTTGTTGATCGTTGGTTGGAGTTCGATTGGAAAGCCCGAACAAAAGCGATGGTAGCTAAGCGCGCGTGGTTTACGATCGTCATGGCTAAGAGAGTTGTTCGGATCCTTCCTTGGGTAGAAGTTATGTTGTGGCCGATGCTTTGAGTAGGAGGATGGCGCGATTCTGTAGCGTTTGGTCCTCTAGGTTCCCAAGGAGTTGGAGTTGGCCGACATGGTTGGGATCTTTGGAAATTGGAGTTGTTTGTTGAGCGGTTGTCTGTTAGATCGTATGCCTGGCGGTGTGTGTGTCGAGGGTTGCCGAAGAACCCTAGGTTGTGGAGTGCCTCTCCGAGCTCGGTCGAGCCAGCTAGTGAGTTTTGGTTGGCTAAGCTGGAGGCGTGTAGTTTGTAGCCTCGGTGGAGTTGCTAGCGATCTTGGTAGACTAGCAAGCTAGTGTTTATTTGGAGTAAAGTCCGGAGTGGTTTCGGTGTGGTGGCAAGTTGATGCTTGGTGTTGACCAAGGTGTGGATTGGAGTTGCTAGAGTTTAGTTTTGCTCGTAGGGGCGAGTGGTTTGTGCCATGTTGGTTGTTTTCTGTTTCAGGATGTTGAGTTGCCCCGTTTGGCATTTGGAGGTTGATGCGAGATGGACCCTTGTTGTGCCCCGTGAGATTAGATGTTGTTGCTCTGGTGGAGCAAGGCAGTCAGCGTATGTGGAGTTCTCTGTCCGTTGGTTATGCGCTTGTAGGAGCCGTTTCCTTCGGGAGTTGTCGGAGTTACTCCTTGGTCTTGGAGTTAATGGTGGAAGCGCTAGCTTGAAGGAAAAGTTTGTTGGTTTGCTTGGAAGTAGTCGTTTGTCCGATTAAGCGGATTCTTGGAGGGTGTTCTAGAGGCTGCAGTAAAAGGTTGTTCTGCCTCTTATGAGTGTTTGGCCTAGTTGGTTAAGATTTTTGTGTGTTGGCATGGAAGATGTTGCACCTTTGTAGTGGAAGATCTCCTTTGTATCGATTGTGGGTTGAGGTGCACCATTGTGTTTTGGATTAGGGTCCGGACTTATTGAGGATCCTTGTTGGCTAGTGTAGCTTGCACTCTGCCGACCATTGTTGGTATTCTTGTTCTTGGTAGTTGGTGTTGACCGGTAGTGGAGTTCCGTTATGAAGTTTCGGTGGGAAGGTGCATTAAGCCTAAGCTTGAGGGTTAAGCTCTGTATGTGTTATCGTTTGGACTTGTGAGATGTGTTTCATATTTGAGGCGAGCTTTGTTCCGTTGTTTGCATGGAGGTAAGTTTAGTGGATGGAGCCCTCTGGGCCTGGTTGTTTGCAAGTTGTCTTGCCCGACTAGTGATTTGAGTCGAGCTAGAGATGAGTGGATTGGCATAGCTATGCGATTTGTAGTTGTTTGAGCTTCCTAGTTCGTAGCACTCAAGTTGTTGGATTGTAAGTTTCCGTGTGGGAGTGTCGGCTAGTTGAGGTTGTTGTGTGAGTTCGGATTTTGGAGTATTGACTTGGTGAGGCTAGAGCTCGCACCTCGGTTAGTGTCTGAGATGCCATTTCTATGGAGTAGAGGCATGTCGATTTGAGGTTGGAGATGTTGCCATTAGGGTGTGGCAACAAAGGTTTGTTCTAGGCAGTGCGTGGGCGAACCGTGGTTCAGGAGAGTGTTCTTAGAGGCTTATGAGCCGAGTGCAGTTTCTGTAGTGTTTTCACCCTTTTTGTCCGATGGTCTTTTGGGAGAGTAGGAGCCGATCCTTCGGAGCTTGTTGCGAGTTGGTGTTTCCGTGATTAGGCAGCGGGAGACCAGTGTGGTTTTAGGAGGTTGCCTTGGGTAGCAATTCTCAGCGGTCAGTTCTTGTGGTTCCATTGAGGCATTGTATGGTAAGTGTTGCAAGTCTCTAGTTGCTGTGAGAAAAGGTTGGTGGCCGTCAGTGTTGTTTTGGGTCTGTGTTGCCGCAGATTGACCGGAGGTGTTGTGCAAGAGGTTGAGCTCGTTTGTGGTTAGCTTCAGAGCGAGGCATGAAAGTTTCGTCGATGTTCGGCGTCGAGTTTTAGAGTTTGAGGTTGGACAGTGCGTGCTTTTAAGGTTGTGCCGTTGTGAGTTGTGTTGAGTTTTGGTAAGCGGGAGAAGTGGAGTCTCCTGTTGTTGGACCATTTGAGATTCTCGAGAGGATTGGCAGAGTTGCATATTGGTTAGCTTTTTCTGTCATTGTCAGCCGTGTGCAGTATTCTCATGTATCGGTGTGAGGCAGTATGTGTCGGACCCATCGCTCAGTGTGGACTTTGAGCCTTTGCAGCTGATTGAGGATTTGAGCTTCGAGAGGAAGCTGTGTGAGTATTCAGTCCTTGAGGCGAAGACGTTGCATAATCGCGAGATTCGGTTGGTAAAAGTTCGGTGGAGGAGTCGAGTTCCGAGGAAGCCACTTGGGAGCGGGAAGGCGAGATGAGATTGCATCATCCGAGCTATTTCCAATCGTAAGGACTTTCGAGGACGAAAGTCGAAAAAGGAGGAATATTATAACGGCCCGAGTTTTTCTTCCCTGTCTTCCGAGTTTGCCCTAGGGGTATTTTGGTAATTTGGTCGGGCCGTCGGAGGCCGTTTATATCTTTTCTAGTTGCTAAAAATATTGGATGAATTTATGTAGGTTTGTGAGGCTTTGTGGAAGGGTTGAGCAAGGTTTGATGCAAAAGTAAAAATAAAAGGGAATTGTCTTTGCAGTTTGGGTTTGAACCGGGTCTCGAGAAAAGCCTGTGAGGATGCGCGTGCAGTTGAGCTATGGAGAGCTCTTGTTACTCTTTCGCGTCATATCTTAGTTACCCTTGGATCTTTGGAGTTTTGTGCATTTGGTTAAATGAAAAGAAATTAGGTTTTGTGTTTTCTTCCCCAAAACTCCATGGCGCCCAACCCTCTTCTCTCCCAAGCCCCTTGCCGTGATTTTCTTCCCTTGCGGCCCGAGCGCTGCGTTCCGCCAGCCAAGCGACCAGCCAGCAGGCCGGTCAGCGGCCCGGCCAGATCGCACAGCGGCCCAGCGCCCAAAGAAGAGCCGAGCAGAGCGCCAGCGCCAAAGCAGACCAGCGCCAGCGCCCAGCCGTCGCAGCCCAGCAATGAGCGGCGCGCGGCACGATCGCGCGTCCGTCGCGTCGCGCAGCCGTCGCATCGCACCGCTTCGCCGCGCGCGCGCCAGCGCCAGCGCCGCCATCGCCAGCCGAGCTCGCGTCGCATCGCAGCGCGAGCGCGCCGTCGTCGCGTCGCGCGCCGCGCGCGCCCTCGCGTCTGCGTCGTGCCGTCCGCGTCGCGATCCCAGCAGCGTCGCGCCCAGCGCGCGTCCGTCGCGCGCAGCAGCGCCGATGTGTGCCATTTGCCGCCACGCCAGCAGCGCCAGTGTCGCCCATTTGCCGCCATCAGCGCCCATCCAGCGCGCCCATCCGCGCCAGCAGCGGCCCGTCTTTGCTTTGCCGTCGCGCGTGTCGCCGCATCGCGTGAGTTGCTCGAGCCGAGCCCTATTTATTTTATTATATTTAAGCCTTTAGAGTGTGATTATCATTGTTTTGTTAGGTTCTCGGTAGCTAGCTCGGGTTTGATCGCGGCTTAGGTTTTGTGTGTAGTTGCCGGCGGTAAGGATTTCTTACCAGGAGTTGTGTGGACCCTGCGATGTTCTATGTGATTGATGTTGTATGTTTGTTTGTGATTATCAAGCATGTATAGTTTAGGTGCTCTGTTCGAATTCTGGTGGCATGACTTCGTATGTTGTTCTTTCATGTTAGTCCATGCTAGGTTGTTCCGTTACGGCATGCTCATATTCATTCTTGTTCTGTAGTACCATGCTAGGTCTCTTTGTATTCTTTCGAGCACGTATTGGATTGTTTTTCTTGATTGTTAAGGCGAGTTAGAATACGGGTAGATAGCATCATCGGGCCCGATGCATAAAGTATCTTGCATCTATGGCAAGGGCGTTCGAGAGCGATTCTCCGTCCTTGGACCCCGTGAGGATTAGCTATCCCAACCGGTAGGCCCCGCAATCTTGGGTGAGGGTGGTAGTCTAAGCGATACCCCAGCGGTCGGGATGATGACTTGGCAATGCCTAGTCCCGGCGGCGGCCGCACGTTCTCGGTGTGTTGGTAGTAGCCCTTGATTGCCACTGTTAAGGTAAGGGGCGGCTTCTGGTGTAAGCCTACCACGACCCGTTCCTTAGCCTCGGTGCGGTGGTACGGTGACATAGTTCACGTGTCGAGTCTCTCACCCCTATGTCGGTGACACCGATCCGAGAGATTTAGTTAGGCGTGGTATCGGGATATGGGCGGCTTGCCACTGGGCCGGCACCCCATAGTGCTGTGGAAGCACGCGGTGCATGCTTACGCTCATTACTGGCGCCGACAGGAGAGCTCCTCGGGATCTTGAGCTAGTGTACCTTTTCGTGTATCGGCGATGAAGCAGTGAGGCCGAGACTTGTTTCTCGTATAGGGCGTATTGTGTGGTGGATTTATTTCCGGACTAAGACCACGAGTTGGCATCCGAGGTCCAAGTGTGGACTTAAGCTATGTGCTCTATTACGTGTTTATACTCATAGCTTGCATACATTCTTCTAGATGATCATGTATATCGTATTGTACCCGATTGGGGATTCTTCTTTGGGTAATTCGTTACTCACCCTTATTACGTGGTTTTCCACGGGTAACCAAGCGCGAGACAGGATGGTGAAGGAGGAGCTGTGATCATGGAATCTGCTTTGTCATCTCGACCATTTTATTATATCATGACTCTTGACTTTTGTTATTTCCCTTGAATGCATGTAGACGGGCACGGAGCCCTAGGATGTTTTCTTACGTTTTATGGATTCCAGCATAATTGTACTTGTGGAATGTTTAAATGGTTTAAATAAATCTCTGATCAGAGTATGCTTTTAGAAATGTATGTTTTGGTTGTTGAGTGTTTCTGTTTTTACTTGGGATCCGAAATGTATTTTTCATAATGTCTTTTATTTTCAATACATGCATTGGGGTAAAGGCCTATGTAGAGCCCCTTTTGGGTCGGGTCTTTACACTACACTAGGTTCTACACCTTGATGCCCATCAGGGTCTTACACAATCTAGGACGCGATGATGCCCATCAGGGTCTTACACATAAGGATGCCCATCGGGGTCTTACACCTGCTAGACTCAGTGATGCTCATCAGGGACTTACACACAAGGATGCCCATCGGGGTCTTACGCCACAATTCAATGATGCCCATCGGGGTCTTACACATACGGATGCCCATCGGGGTCTTACACCTCAAATCAATGATGCCCATCGGGGTCATACACATACGGATGCCTGTCAGGGTCTTACACCTCTAGCCATCAATGCTGCCCAACAGGATCTTACACATCTAGGATGCCCATTGGGGTCTTACTCCAGCTATCAATGATGCCCATCGGGGTCTTACACATACGGATGCCCATCGGGGTTTTACACATCAAATCAATGATGCCCATCGGGGTCTTACACCTCTAGCCATCAATGTTGCCCAACGGGGTCTTACACATCTAGGATGCCCATCGGGGTCTTACTCCTGCTAGGATCACGGAGATGCCCATCGGGGTCTTACACTCCCCAGCCACCTTATGACGCCCATCGGGGACTTACACATAAGCCAACAGTGTAGTGCCCATCGGGGACTTACATACACTAGCAACGCATTAGTGCCCATCAGGGACTTACCCAAGTGAAACCTAAACTTACAAACCCTAACGGTCTCCTAAGTACAGGGACACAAACTAGTCTAACAATCAGATAATCAACATTACCTGTCTAACCCTAGCAAGAAACCAACAGAATACGAACAGGAAACATGGGTATGCCAAGGTAAAGAAAGTCCCTAGCACGATACTACGAACTCAAGCAGGAATCAAAAGCATGCTGGAAGAACAAACCTAGCATGGCACTAACATGAACAACAAGCAAACATGCTAGCAAGATTTCAAACACAAGCTGTCCTATAGCTAACATGCTCATAACAGTAATCAAGCATACAAGGCACAATCCTGAAAGCATCGCAGGGTCCACACAACCACGATAAGAAATCCTTACCTGGAAACAAGCAGAGAATAACTACCACAACCAACAAGTGACCCTCGAGCCTCAAAGTGAACCCGAGCAACCTAAGCAAACAATAAAATCATCCTAATTAAGCAAACAACAACTAATATCTTAAGGTCCAAAAGAGTGGAGGCTCAGGAATTACCAACCGAGAAGGCACAAGGTCTCAGCCCAACTCTCTTGGCAAAAACAGGCTCTCGACAGCAAGGGCCAGGCAGGTTGGGAGGCAGAGGCGAGCAGGCTGGGCGCGCTGGAGCGGCAGGGGATGGGCGCTGGCACGGCGACACTGACTGGGCGCACGGACGGGCGCTGGCACTACGACACAGACTAGGCGCACGGGCTGGGCGCGATGCGGGCAGGCTGGCGAGGGCGTCTGGGCGCAATGCAGATGTTGTGCTGGGGCGTCTGGGCTCTCGGCTGGCTGTGCGACAGGCGTAGGCTGTTCTTTCTTCAGTGCGGCGCTAGGCCTAGGCGGCAAAGCGTGCGGTGTGTGCGCTGGGCTGGTCTCGTCTGCGCTGGTGCGGCTCTCTTTGGTGCGACAACTGCTTTGCTAGTCTTGGCTCTCGATTCTTGATTCTTGGAGGATGGCAAGGTGAGAAATAGGACTCCTTCCCTTCTTTTCCTTTTTCCTAATTTTAAATAAACCTTGGTGGTCTAAAATCCCTTCCCAGGGCTTTCCTCCTTCGAGCCCCCGCTGAGACAACCTTTTCTTTTTAAAAAAACATCATTTAAATCAAGCTTCCAACTCACCATTAGGTCAAGGGTTCAAATCCCATTGGAAGCACTTTAATTAACATTAATTTTGTTAATAACCACAACACCTTCAAACTTCCAAACAACTAGCACCAACTTCTTGGGTCTTGCAACCAACAACAATCAAGCCTCGATAAAGGGCAGAAATGACCCTGGAATCCTGAAAATCCACAAACCCTGACCGGGGAGCAAAAAGACCAAAATACCCCTAAGGGTTAAAATATCTTTAACGACCCACTCGAACAACCGAATATTGAACCAGAAACACCTGGGAAACTGGAATAGAAAACTGGGCCGTTACAAAAAGCCCGACGCCTGTTAGCTTGAGGAGCTTTGGGCTTTCTGGCAAAGCTGTCAGGAGATAGTAGCGCCACCTTGTCCGTAGACACGGTCCCTGTAGTGTAGGAGTTTGTAGATGTTTTCCCTGAGGAGTTACCGGGTTTACCCCCAAAGAGAGAGGTGGATTTCACTATCGAGCTGGAGCCAGGGACTCTTCCTATTTCTAAAGCTCCGTATCGTATGGCGCCAGCTGAATTGAAGGAACTCAAAGTTCAGTCGCAGGAAATGATTGATCGAGGTTTCATCCTCCCGAGTGTGTCCCCGTGGGGAGAACCTATCATGTTGGTTAAAAAGAAGGATGGTTCGATGCGCTTGTGCATAGACTATAAAGAGTTAAATAAAGTCACTGTGAAGAATAAGTATCCCCTGTCGCGTATTGATGACTTGTTTGACCAGCTTCAGGGAGCTTCTGTGTTTTCTAAGATTGATCTGAGGTCAGGGTACCATCAGTTGAGGATTCGGGATGCAGACATCCCTAAGACAACGTTCAAATCAAGGTATGGTCATTATGAGTTCGTAATCATGTCTTTCGGACTGACGAACGCCCTTGCTGCGTTTATGGACATGATGGGCAGGGTGTTCATGAAATTCTTGGGCAACTTTGTCATTGTGTTCATAGAAGATATTTTGATTTAATCTAAGACGAAGGAGGACCATGCTTCGCATTTGGGGCAAGTTTTGACAGCATTGCGAGAGAATCAACTATATGCGAAGTTTTCTAAGTGTGACTTTTGGCTAGAGGAAGTAGCTTTTCTTGGACATATTGTATCCAGAGATGGTGTAGCGGTGGACCCCGCAAAGATAGAGGCAGTTAGTTCGTGGGCCAGACCGACAACTGTCGCCGAGATTTGCAGCTTTCTGAGACTAGTAGGTTATTACCAGCTTTTCGCCCTAAAGATTTGGAGTCACTATTTGTATGGTGAAAAGATTCAGTTGTTCACGGACCACCAGAGCCTTAAGTATTTCTTCACTCATAAGAAGTTGAACAGGAGGCAGAGGAGGTGGCTCGAGCTAGTAAAGGACTACGATCGTGAGATCTTGTACCACCCCGAAAAGGCCAATGTGGTGGCTGATGCGTTGAGTAGGAAGACATCGCATTCCACAGCTTTGTTAAGCTCTCAGATTGAATTGCGAAAAGAGTTTGAGCGAGCCGGTATTGCAGCTTTATTGGGAGAGGTTGCTGCCAGGGTAGCCCAGTTATCAGTTCAGCCGTCGCTTAAGCAAAGGATCATTGACATCCAGTTGAGTGATCCCAAGTTGAAAAGATTGCTCGAGAGAGTTGAGGCTAATGGCGACTTTTATTTTGTTGTAGCACCAGACGAAGGCTTGAGATATAGAGGTCGGTTGTGCGTTCCAGACGACGCAGGGATTCAAGACGAGTTACTTACCGAGGCTCATAGTTCCCCTTTTACTTGGCACCTAGAAGGTACCAAGTTGTATCAGGATCTCAAGCAGACGTTTTGATAGCTGAGTTTGTTAGTCGGTGTCTCACCTGTCAGCAGGTGAAGGCTCCTAGACAGAAGCCGCCAGGTTTGTTGCAGCCGTTGAGTGTTCCACAGTGGAAGTGGGACGAGATTACGATGGATTATATCTCTGGGTTGCCGGAACACCGAGAGGGTTTACTCAGATCTGGGTTGTAGTGGACCGACTGACTAAGAGGGCACTCTTTATCCCCGGTAGGATTAATTATACAGTGGAACAGTGGGCACAATAATTCTTGGAGCAGATCGTTCGGTACCATGGGGTACCAGTGAAGATAATGTCAGATTGGGATTCGTAGTTCTCTTCTCGCTTCTAGAGAGCGCTCTAGAAGGGTTTGGAAACCGAGTGCAGTTTCAACACCATTTTTCACTGTAATGGCCCAATTTTCCATTATGGTTCTTCAGGTGCTTTCGGTTCATAATTTGGTTGTTCGGTTGGGCCGTTAGAGTTATTTTAACCCTTAGGGTATTTTGGTCATTTTGCTCCCCGATCAGGGTTTGTGGATTTTTAGGGTTCCAGGGTCTTCCTTGTCTTTTGTTGAGGCTTGACTAGTTATGGTTGCAAGTTCCAAGGGTTTGTGGTGGTTGTTCAGAATCTTGGAGGTGGTTTGGGTTAATTATAAAATTAAAGGAATTAAAGTGCTTCCCTTGGCAATTGAACCCTTGACCTAAAGGGATTTGGAGACATGGATTTAAATGAGTTTATTTAAGGGGAAAAAGGTTGCTTCAGCTGGGACTCGAAGGGGGAAAGCCCAGGGAAGGGAATTGCCAAACCTAATTGTATTTTAAATAGGAAAGAATCGTATCTTTCCTTCTCCTAAAAGTTGCCGCACTCAACCTCACCCTCACCTTGCCGATTCCAACTTTTCTCCTCTTCCCCTCCATCTTTCTTGCCATTTCTCTAAGAATCAAGAACCGAGAGGTAGGTTCGTTCCTTCTTCCTTTTCTTCTTCTTCCTCCTTAGTCCTTTGTTGTTGGCCAAACCTTGACAGCCGAAGTTATGTGTGTGTGTGTGGTTGCCAGTCGAGACCAGCAGCAGCCCCGTCGGCTCACCCCAGCAAACGCACCATCGTTAGAGCCTTGCTTCGTCGCCCTCACGCTGCCGCAGCAGCTGATCGCACCTGACCACTCACCCGTGCACCAGACCTTCACCCGATCGGAGCCTCGAGCGTCCAGCCAGCGACACAGCACCCCTTCGCCCTTCGTGTAACGGCCCAGGTTTTCATCTCGGTCTTCCAGGTATGTCCTAAGGATATTTTGGTAATTTGGTCGGGTCGTTAGGGCTGTTTCTGTCTTTCTCAGCTGTTTATATTCTTGGATGTTCAAATGTAGGGTTTGGTTGCATTTTGGTTGAGTTTGGGTGTTGAGAGTTGCCAAAATAAAAATAAGAGTTTTGCCGGAATAAAAGTGTTTCAACTAGGATTCGAGCCCGGGTGGCTAGGAAGATAGCGGTGAGGTTCAGCCAGTCAAGCTTTCGGTAGATATTGATACCCATTCCGTAGGTTATCTTAGTTTGCTTTGGTTTTTGGGATCTAAGTGAGTTTGATTAAAAAGAAAAGAAATAGGTTTTTCTCTTTTCCTTCTTCCCAAATCCCTTTGCCGCATCCATCCTCTCCAAGCTCTCTTACCGTGCGATTCCAGCCCGGGAGCTCCGTCGTTTCGTTCGTTCCGGGTAAGCATTCCTCGTTCCTCGATCTCTCCTTCTAGTCTTTTTGGTGTTGTTCTTGCTGGCCGAGAGTACGGAATTGTTATGTGCTGGTTTTGTGTTTGATGCGGCCTGATCGGCGGACCACTGCCGCCGTCTCCCGACCCTCTGGCGCCCGAGCCTTCGCGGCCCGGTCGGCGGCCCTGCCGTCGTCGCTCGCCAGCCTACAGCGCCCATTCCCGATCGCAGCCCCTATCGCGATCGCCCGCACGCCCGGGTCGCAGCCCTAGTCGAGCAGCTCCTGCCCGTTCACTCGCCAGCCTGCAGCAACGCATCGCCCAACCCCCAATCGCAGCCCCTGTCGCGATCGCCCCATCGCCGGCCTTGCCCTATCGCAGCGAGCGCAGCCCCAGCGCCCAAGTCACACGTCTGCATGCCTAGTCGCATGCACGCCGCACGCCCAGCGCCCGTTGCAGCCCCTGCCGCACGCGCAGCGAGTAGCCTGTCCCCACGCCGTCGCCGAGCTGTGTGCCTTGTAGCCTGTCCGTCCGCGCGCCATCCGCGTGCCGTGTGAGTGCTTCCGACCGAGCCGTGTTCTGTTTGTATTTTATCTAAGGCCTATAGGTTGTGATGTTTGTTGTTTGTTTGTTAGGTTCCTGATAGCTAGCTCGGGTTCGGTTCTGGCTTAGGATCTTCTTGTGTGTTGTTTGCCTTCCGACCCAGGTAAGAATTTCTTATCGGAGTTGTGTGGGCCCTGCGATATTATCTGTGATTGTTGTTTGTATGTATGTTTATGTTTATCAGCATGTTAGTGGATAGGTGCTCTGTTCCGAATTTCGACTCGCATGATTCTCGTGTTATTTCTCATGTTAGTTCCATGCTAGGTTGTTCTGTTCTGGCATGTTTGTTATCTGTTCTTGCTTCGTAGTACCATGCTAGGTTCATTGATTCTGCTGAGCATGTGATAGTATGTTTGTTGTTAGCTGTTTATAGCTTAGACTTCTGATAGGTAGCATCATCCGGGCGACGATGCATAACATAACTTGCATCCGTGGCAGGGACGTGCGAGGCAGTACTCCGTCCCTGATCGGTCGTTAGGGTTTAGTTAACCTTAACGGCAGCCCAGCGCAATCTTGGGTGAGGGTGGCAGACTATTAAATGCCCCAACAGTCAGGGGAATGACGAGGCATTGCCTTGTCCCCGGCAGTTGACACGACCTCAGCTTGTCGGCAGTAGCCCTTGATTGCCACCTGATAGGGCAAGGACTGGTTCCTAGTGTAAGCCTACCACGACTGGTTTCTTAGCCTCAGGTGCAGTGGTACAGGCTGACATAGTCATAGTGTCCTAGTCTCACACCACTATGTTCAATGACACCGATCTAGAGATTTGTTTAGGCATGTGTACTAGACCAGGGCAGCATGCCCTTGACCCGGCACCTCCCTGGTTTGCAGCAGCATGCGGTGCGCCACACGCTCATTACAGCACCGATTGGAGAGCTCCTCGGGATCTTGAGTTCAGTGCACCTTTCATATCGAAAGTAGTAGGAAAGTTGAGGTCGAGATTAGTTTCTCGTAGAGTATCGAGATGCGTTTTAGTTTTCTGGAGTAAGACCGTAAGATGGCATCCGTGGTATTTATGTATGGATTAAAGTGATATGCTCTCTTATATGATGTATTCATAGCTTGCATACATTCTGTTAGATGACCAGTTATATCGTATTGTACCCCGGTTGGGGATTCTTACTGAGTAATTCGTTACTCACCCTTATTTAGGACCTCTTTCGGGTCGGGACTTTACAGTTGGTATCAGAGCTCAGAGTCATAGATTCTGTAGACTGACCTTTTGTTGTAGGTCATTTTTCCATGATCATCAGCACTCCGATAGTCATCAGGTACGCCTAAGTTTACTGTTTTAGAAAAGGGGTTAAGAATTTACAATACTATTCATCTAGTGTATGCCTTGTTTAGTGTTGTAGAGCAGAGACGAGCAGGTTCTGACTCGTTGATGGTTTGGGTGTGGATCGCCAGCATGCCAATTACCCGCGCAGGAAGAGGAGGTTCGAGAGCAGCAGGTTAGGGTATCGTGATTGGTTCAGATACCGCTGAGACATCGTCCCAAGCTGAAACAGATGGTGTGCCACTAGTAGTTTCTCCTGCTTTGCCTAGAGAAGGCGTTGCGGCGACCAAGCGTCGAGAGACTGCTCTAGGAGCAGAGTTTGCAGATTCCATGAGGGCCATGATGGTCAGTTTGCTGAGTGACCAGAGGGCAGAGACCCAGGCTTTGTTGGCCGCGCAGCGAGAAAAGTCCCGAGCCCAGATAGAGCAGTTGACTCGGATGTTCCAGTAGGGCACTGTAGCACCACCAGCTCCACGGGAGCAAGCGACCCAGAGCGGTTGGGGGAGAGGGTGCTTTGAGAACTTGGCAGATGGCTGAAAGACTTTGTGAAGTGGAAGCCAGAGAAGTTCGACGCCCTGGGAGATCCTTTAGCCGTTGCCAGATGGATTGCCCATCTCGAGTACACCTTCCTGATTATGGTGTGTCCTGATGTTCAGAGGCAGCGTTGTGCAGCTCATGTGTTAGGTGGCACAGCTAGATGGTGGTGGGAGTCCACCTTGAGTGAGAGACCAGCTGGGTCTCCACCTGCCACCTGGGATTTCTTTCAGACGGAGTTTAAGGCCAAGTATATCAGTGATGAGGCCCTAGGAGAAGATGGTAGAGTTGTTCCAGAACCTGAAGCAGGGATCTGATTCGATAGAGAAGTATGAGAGGAAATTCTCGGAGTATGGATATTTTGCTCTACAGTTGATAGCTACTCCTGAGTTAAAGATAAGGAAGTTTATTTTTGGTCTGAGGCAGGGTGTATCCCAGGATGTCATGGCACAGGCCCCCGATTCTTATGCTAAGGCAGTGCAGATGGCAACCATTTAAAATGGGAAGTACCCAGTCGAGCAGGTTGTCGCCACTCCGGTTCAGCGTCCTGTCCCAGCCACATCGGGGCAGAAGAGGAAGTTTGACTTCAGAGGTGGCGGCCAGCGTCGCCAAGGGCAGTATTAGAACCTGGATCAGCGTAGAGCTCCGGTTCGCTTCCAGCCTTGCCAGCAGGGCGATCCTAGACAGATTCCCCCATGTGCTACTTGTGGGAGAGCCCACACTGGAGTTTTTCAAGCAGGGACCAGACTTTGTTAACGCTGTGGTAAGGAGGGTCATCTGGCCCATTTTTGTAATCAGCTAGCTATGGCAGCTCAGCCAGTGCAGCAGCATTAGGGTCGGGTGTTTGCTACGACCCGATAGGAGGCCGAGCGTACAAATGTCGATGTGGCAGGTACGCAACTTGTTTTAGATCACTACGCATTTGTTTTGTTTGATTCTAGTTCTACGCATTCATTTGTATCTATTATGTTTGCTGAGCATGCTAGTTTGAGTTTAGAGCCTCTAGGATTTGAGTTGTCAGTTGCAACTCCTTCGGGAGTCAGTATGTTAGCTAGAGATAAGGTTAAGGATGGTCGGATAGAGATATCCAGAGAGTTGCTTGTAGCTACGCTCATAGTCCTGCCTATGAGCGACTTTGATGTGAGTCTTGGTATGGAGTGGTTAGCTGCTAACCACGCGTTGATCGACTGCCACCGGAAAGAAGTAGTGTTCAGGCCGCCGGATCGGCCCAGCTTTAAGTTTCATGGAGTCTAGGGTGGAGTTTGCCGGCCGATGGTTTCAGCTGTGAAAGCTCGTCGTCTGTTAGCTCGTGGAGCTTGGGGCTACCTAGCCAAGTTATGCGGGGGAGAGCGCGCTTGCCGATCGTTGATCAGTGCACCGGTCGTCGTGCGAGGAGTTTGCAGATGTATTTCCTGAGGAGTTACTGGGGTTGCCCCAGAAAAGAGAGGTTGACTTCACAATTGAGCTCGAGCCAGGGACCCTCCCTATCTCAAAGGCTCCGTATCGTATGGCGCCAGCAGAGTTAAAGGAACTTAAGGTTCAGTTGCAGGAGATGTTAGATCGAGGGTTCATCCGTCCGAGTGTGTCCCCGTGGGGAGCACCAGTTCTGTTTATAAAGAAAAAAGATTGTTCGATGCGCTTGTGTATAGATTATCGTGAGCTTAATAAGGTTACCGTGAAGAATAAGTACCCGTTGCCCCGTAGTGATGGTTTGTTTGATCAGCTTCAGGGAGCTTCCGTGTTCTCCAAGATAGATTTGAGATCCGGTTACCATCAGTTGCGGATCAGGGATGCCGACATTCCTAAGACAGCTTTCAGGTCTAGATATGGTCACTACGAGTGTAAAGACCCGACCCGAAAAATGGTCTCTAACCTAGATCCTTACTTAGCATGCATGATTAAGAATATAAAATCACCAATCAGAGTACCAATTTAAGACTTTTCAATCAACACAATTAAAACAAATCCATAAATCCATTAAGTAAAACCAACAAGTAAGGTGACTGATCAGTACTTTCTTAAATCAAAGAAACGGTTCGAGAAATTTTAAACAAGTTTTTTGTGTGTTTTCCTAAGGACTCAAGTCCAACTACATGATAAACCCAAATAAAAGAAAGATAAAATTTGTCTTAGAGTTCGGCCATCCATGATCATTCAGCAGCCTCCTCCTAGCCATTCAGCCTCTGTCCCAAGTTACCTGATGGAAAAAAAAACCACAGAAAATAAGGGTGAGCAACGAATCACTCAGTAAGAATCCCCAACCGGGGTACAATACGAAAACATCTCATTTAGCACACCAACATGCAACCATACAATGACTTAGAGCAAAACAGTTGGTTTAGGCTATATGCCACTCCTAGAGCTTGCTTATTCAAGGGCTTACAGCTACAACCTACCCTAGGTTCTACACCTTGATTTCCATCGGGGTCTTACACAACCTAGGACGCGATGATGCCCACCGGGGTCTTACACATAAGGATGCCCATCGGGGTCTTATTCCTGCTAAACACAGTGATGCCCATCAGGGACTTACACACAAGGATGCCCATCGGGGTCTTACTCCACAATCAATGATGCCCATCGGGGTCTTACACATACGGATGGCCATCGGGGTCTTACTCCACAAATCAATGATGCCCATCGGGGTCTTACACATACGGATGCCCATCGGGGTCTTACTCCACAAATCAATGATGCCCAAAGGGGTCTTACACATCTAGGATGCCCATCGGGGTCTTACTCTACAAATCAATGATGCCCAACGGGGTCTTACTCCAGCTAGGAACACGGAGATGGCCATCAGGGTCTTACACTCCCTAGCAGCCTTATGATGCCCATCGGGGACATACACATAAAGCCAGCAGTGTAGTGCCCATCGGGGACTTACATACACTAGCAACGCATTGGTGCCCATCGGGGACTTACCCAAGCGGAACCTAACTAATAACCCCTAATAGTCTCCTAAGTACAGAACACAAACTAGCCTAATACTCAGACAACATACACTACCTGCTATCCTAGCATGAAATTAACAGAATACGAACAGGAAACATGGATATGCCAGGATAAGAAAACCCTAGCATGGAACTAACAGAATACGAACGGAAAACAAACATGCCATCAAGAGAAAACATGACTCCTATCCACCAGAAATCTCATACAGTTACAAGATACGATATGCTATTAAGTATTCACAGGGTCCACACAACCTCGGTAAGAAATCCTTACCTTGGTCGGAAGGCAACTACACACAAAGATCCTATGTTGCGATCGACCCCGAGCTAGCTAACGAGAACCTACAAGCAACAACAATTATCACAATCTATAGGCCTAATATAATAAAACAAACAGGGCTCAGCTCGAGAGCAACTCACTGGCACACTGGTGGCGCATGAGACGAGCAGGCTACACGGTACCGGGCGCTTTGGGGCGGCAAGGGGATCTTGTATGCGCGTGCTGCTCTGGCTGGAGTTGAGGTGTAACAGCCCAGTTTCCTATTCCAGTTTTCGAGGTGCCTTCGGGTCAAGATTCGGTTGTTTGGTTGGGCCGTTAGAGCTGTTTTGACCCTTGAGGGTATTTTGGTCTTTTGGCTCTCCGGGCAGGATTTGTGGTTTTCAGGGCTTCGAGGTAGATCCTGCCCTTGTCGAGGCTTGTTTGTTGGTGGCTGCGAGTCCCGAGGTGTTTGGGCTAGTCGGTTGGATGCTCGGTTGTGGTTTGGGCTTTGGCAAAGTGATGGTTGGTTGTGTTCTTCTTTTGGGATTCGAGCCCGAGCCCTTAGTGTTGCTTTGGGAGTTGGATTTAAGTGAGTTTGATTTATTGGAAAATATTTCTTCAGTCGGGTCTCAAAGGAGGAAGCCGAGAAATGGGATTTTTTTTAAGGATAAAAGTGGATAAGGATGGATTTTGGATAAAATCCTTATTTTTTCCTTTTATTTCCCATTTTCCTTTTCTTTTCTAAATCCATTTTTCTTTTCTTTTTATTTTTTTCTCTTTTCTCTCTCTCTCTCTCTCTCTCTCTCCCCGAGCCCCCCTCCTAGCCCAGCCCGAGCGCCCTACCTCGCCGACCCGGCCCCCCTTGGCTCGCCCGGCTCGGCTGGCGGCCCGGCCCGTGGCCGTCGCCCTCGCCCGACCCTAGCCCGGCTCGCCGAGTCGCGCGCCGAGTGCAGCGTCGCCCGGCCCGCGCCATCGCGCAGTGTCGCCCAGCCCCTGCTCGCGTCGCCCGAGCCCTTGCCCAGGCCGTCTCGTCCGCGCACTGTGCCGTGTCGCGCGCCCTCGTCCCTCTTGCTCGCCGTGCCCGCACGCGTGTTCTGTAGCCCTCGAGCCGCATCGCCCGAGCCTAACCTAGCTCGATCGCGCGTCCCCGCGCCCGTGTCGCGCGCCCCCGCGTCGTGTCGCTCGCGCCCGCGCGCCGTCCCCTGTGCCGAGCCGCGCCGCGCGTTGTCGCTCAGCCGAGCAAGCGCCCACGCGCCCAAGCGCCCCTCCGCGCGCGGCTCGCGCGCGACCCAGCCCCGTGGCGCTGTCTGAGCCCATCAGCTGCCTAGCCCGTGCAGCCGGCTCGTTCGCGTGTCAGCCGTGCCTCGTGAGTTGCTCTCGAGCTGAGCCCTGTTTATTTTAGTGTATTTAGGGCTATTTTACGATTATTGATGTGTTTGTTTGGCTCGATATAGGTTGCTCGGGTTCGATCGTAGTTATTTTATTGTGTGTTGTTGCCTTCCGACCAGGTAAGGATTTCTTACCGGAGTTGTGTGGGCCCTGCGATATTTTCATGATTTGCCTTGCTTGTTTCTTTGTTGTTATGAGCATGATAATAATAGAGCGGCTTTGATTGATTTCTTGCTAGCATGTTTGCTTGATATTACATGTTAGTGCCATGCTAGGTTTGTTACGCGGCATGCTTGTGATTCCTGCTTAAGCTCGTAGTATCATGCTAGGTAGTGTGATTGATGTCGGTCTTTGTTTGCTAGCCAGGAATCATTGCTTTTTGCTCTGTACTCTTAGATAGAGTTGTAAGGTTTGTCATCATCCAAAGGCAGAGTGGACATAACGTACTTTGTCCCCACTGATCGGGAGTAGTGTGCGAAGCATAACGTATCTTGCTTCCCGGTCACTAAGGTGGATTTAGCTCAGTCGGGAATAAAGTGTGCGCGCGGCATAACGTATCTTGCTACCCACCCCCCCGACCAGGCGGTTGTGGAATTAGCTACCCACTTCGGCATAGCCTAGTTTGTAGCCTGCTAGAGCGGAACCCTGCCATCGGTGTAAGCCCATCTGGCGGTTCTTAGCTTGATTCGGTGGACCATGCTTGCCATGATGAGCGGCGAGGGCCTCGCGCTCATCGTGATCGGTGACACCGTTTCCGAGTCATAGGCATGCGTATCGGCCGCGTAGTTTGCCCTTAGGCCCCGCATTTACGCCGGTTGCGAGAAGAGCATGCGGTGTCTTGCGCTGCACGCGTTAGTTGCGGTTTGGAGAGCTCCCGGGCTAATGTTCTTGAGTACACCATTCTTTCCGTTAGAGCGACTTGGGTACTCTCCGTAAGTCGATTTAGTGTAAGGGCAAGGAGGCCCTTGAGGACATTCTAGGGATCGAGTGTTTTCCCCGAGTGACAAATACCTCGGTGATGTCCAGGATTGGACAGTGTATCCAAACCCAGTTAGGCCGGAAGTAGGAGACTTCCGATGACTCAGATCTTGTTTTATGAGCTCGTTGAGCCATGATCTGTGTTGTTAGTATTTGTTTGCTTGCATGCTTTGGTACTAGATGACTGATTTTATCGTATTGTACCCCGGTTGGGGATTCTTCTTGAGTAATTCGTTACTCACCCTTATTTCTATGGTTTTTCCACGGTATTCATGGTGCGAGAGGGATGGATGGTGGAGGAGGAGGAGCGTGATCATGGAAAGCCCGTTGTTCAACTCACGAGTTTTATGTGTATGATTTAAATGTCTCTCTGAATGCATGTAGTTGGGCACGGAGCCCTAGGGTGTTTTTAGAATGTATTTCCGGATTCTAGCATTGTTGTAAAGTTTGTATGTTTTAAATGAATCTACGATCGAGTAAGTTTTGTAAATGTATTTGGCGTGGAGCAGTGCTTGGAAGCAGAGGAAAGGTTCGAGGAATTGATGTTGATTTTAAATGGATGTTTTATGTTTTAGTTTTTACTTAGAATCCGAACACCGTCTTGCAAATTTTCTGTAGATTTGTAATGCATGCATTGAGGTAACGGCCTAGTTAGAACACTTTGGTCGGGTCGTTTGGGTTGGTATCGAGCTCGAGTCATAGATTATGTAGACTGACCTTTGTTGTAAGTCGTTTTTCCATGATCATCAGCACTCCGACAGTCATCAGGTACGCCTAAGTTTACTGTTTTAAAGAAAGGGGTAAGAATTTACAATACTTTTCTTCTAGTGTTTGCCTTGTGTAGAGTTGAGGAGCGGAGACGAGCAGGTTCTGACTCGTTGTTGGTTTGGGCTTAGACAGCCATCATGCCAACTTTCCCGCAGTGCGAGCTTTGTTTAGCAGCTTGTTGAGGTATCCAGATAGTTTCGGATGCCCTGGGTCATCGTTCCAGAGGGAGGCGAGCTTAGTCTCCCATTGGCCATTTGTGGCCCGATTCTTGCGCGCTTTCCCCTAGTGAGAGGGTGGAGATGCTTTGTGCAGATCGCCAGTATGTTGATCGCACCCAGAGGAGCAGGACGCTTGGCATGTCTGACCGAGGAGTTGGACTAATCGTGTTGATGTTGAGGCCGCGTCCAGGGTTGTTAGGCCCGTTGGCCAGAGTTGGCCCTAGCAGTTGAGTTGCCTAGTGGAGGGGGTAGAGGCTAGCAGCGCTTGAGTGAGACTCCTTGAGCGAGTGTGCTCCGACCATGAGAGATTTGATGGCGGGTCTTTAGCTATCAGAGAGCGGAGACCTAGGCGCAGTTCGTAGCGCGTAGTGAGGAGTCCCGGGCACAGATAGCCCAGCTGGCAGAGTTTGTTTCAGCAATCCCCCAGTAGCTCTTATAGCCCCGGAGGTTCCCGAGAGGGCATGATCAGCAGGTTTATGCCGATGAGGATGCTTGTGGAGCAGGTCCCCGTGTGGACTAGCCTGGGTAGCTCAAGTGTTGATCTTGAGCCTTAGCAGATTGTTGATTGCCCGGTGAGTAGGCTGCAAAGTTGGCGGCCTTCGAGGAGATTGTTGAGGCATCTTTGTGCTCCCCAAAGTGTGTTGTTGTTGCGGCCGGTGAGTGGAACCACGTAGTTAAGGGTGCGTGGCGGTGTTCCGTCAATTTGGATCCGTTGGTGGTTTCCTCAGATGTTTGGTAGAGTTGATGTAACGGCCCAGCTTTCCATCCCGGTTAATAGCAAAATTAATTGGAAAATTAATTGAATCTTTTGGGATTTGAACCGTGCCCTAAATGGTGAATTTGGAATTTTAAGAAAAGGGTCTCCATTAAAAGGAAAAAAAAGAAAAGAAGGTTCCTTAGCCGGGACCCGCAAGAGAAAAGCCTTGGGAAGGTAATTTAGGTCTCCTAACCTATTTAAAAATAAGGAAAAGAAGGAAAATCAAGAAAACCCCTAATTTTCCCCTCATAGCCGCATTCTCTCTCTCTCTCTCTCTCTCTCTCTCTCTCTCTCTCTCTCTCACCTAAATCGAGCCAAACACCCTAACCCAGCCGCACCACCCAGCCGCACCACCCAGCCGCACCACCCCAGCCACATCGCACCACACGCCCGCACGGCCCGGCCTGCGCACGCGAGCCACCCGCCCGAACCGCTCGGCCTGCGCCGCCCGATCGCGCGCGCTGCGAACGAAGCCCCACCGTCGCGGCCCATCACCGCCCGGCGCCGTCGCGGCGCCCGGCCCGTCGCCTACTGACGCGTCACGCCCAGCGATCGAGCGCTTCGCCCGCGCGCCAACCAGCCGAGCCGAGCTCGCTCGGCTGGCGCCTCTGCTCGCAGCCTATCGGCCGCGCCTTTGCCCCCGCCGTCTAGACGCCGTGCCGCGCGCCCGCTCCTGCGCATCCGCTCGCCTTGCCACGCACCCGAGCTCAGCGCCCAGCGCCCAGCAGCGCCCCTTGCTGCCCCTTGCTGCCGAGAGCCGTGTCCTCTCGGCTGGTAATCCTCGAGCCTTCTTCCTTTTCGATTTTAAGCTGCTGGCTGCTGTATTTTTATTTAGGATGTTTTTATTTGATATGCCTAGGTTGCTCGAGTTCGTTTTAAAGTTCGAGGGTCTTGCTTGACTCGTGTTAGCTTTTTCCACTTATTCCCAGGTAAGGATTTCTTACCGTGGTTGTGTGGACCCTGCGATGCTTTCCTGATTGTGCCTTTTATGCATGTTTACTTTTATGAACATGATTAGTGGATAGGACCGCTTGTGATTGCATCCTGCTAGCATGTTTGATTGTTTGTACATGTTAGTGCCATGCTAGGATTGTTCTTCCAGCATGCCCGAGATTCCTGCTTTAAGTTCGTAGTAGCATGCTAGGTTATATATGATTGATGATGCTTATATATGTTTAGCCAGGAATCGTTTACTCTATAATCTAGCTAGCGTAGTAGGGTTGTCATCATCTAGAGGCTGAGAGCGGACATAACGTACCTTGTCCCCACCGGTCGGGAGTAGAGCGAAGCATAACGTACCTTGCTTCCCCGGCGGCGGTGAGGATTAGCTACCTCATTGACATAAGCCTAGTTTGTAGCTGCTAGAGCGGAACCACGCCAAGCGGTGCAAGCCTACCTTGGTCGGTTCTTAGCCAGTCGGTGGTACAGTGCCGCAGATGAGTGCCGAGAGCCTCGCGCTCACGTGTTCGATGACACCGTTTCGAGTCTTAGGCATGCGTGCACGGCCCGCGTAGTTTGTACCTAGGCCCCCACATTTATGCGGTTGCGGCGGCATGCGGTGTGCGCGCACTGCGCGTTAGTCGCCGGCCGGGAGAGAGCTCCCGGGCTAATGTTCGTGAGTACACCAATTCCTTCGATTTAGAGCCGGACTTGGGTACTCTCCGATAGTCAGTTATAAGCGAGGGTAAGAGACCCTTGAGGACACCCATTGGGATTGACTTTATAGTTAATCAATTGGTCGAGGAGAAAGACCCTCGAGGGTGTCGGACATCCTTGGGATCATTTTTTGAGTGATCAATTGGCCGAGGGAGAAAGACCCTCGGAGATGTCCCAGGATTGGTTTTGAGAGCCAATCATTAGGTCGGAAGTAGGAGACTTCTGAGGATTCCGGATTTGCCTTGTGAGCTCGTTGAGCTAAGATCCGTGTTGATATTTGTGGCATGTGTACTAGGTTGCTAGATGATTGATTGCATCGTATCGTACCCGGTCGGGGATTCTTCTTGAGTATGTTTATACTCACCCTTATTGTGGTTTCTTCCACGGGTAACTTGGGACAACACCAGGCGGCTAGCGGAGGGAGGCTGAGGATCATGGATCTCTGTGACACTCTGTCGTGTCTTATTTTACCGTTTTTGATTTGAGCATGTAGTTGGACTTGGGTCCGTAGGGAAAACTATGATTTGAACTATTTTATGTTTTTAAGGAAATCTTGATCGATCATCCATGTTTTTAATTTGAATGTTTACTTTGTTTTTAGTGTTTTCCACTCTTATATTTGAAAAGTTTTACAAACCGACCCTATTTGGGTCATTTTATGCTTTTCACTTGCATCTTTGAGTAAAGATCTAGGTTTAGCACCGTTTTGGTCGGGTCTTTCTGGTTGGTATCGAGCACGAGTCATAGATTCTGTAGACTAACTGTTTGTAGGTTGTGTTCCCATGATCTCCCGGCACTCCAAGGCCGCGAGTTTGTCTAAGTTCAATAAGCTAAGGGTTTTGTTTATGATACTATATGCGAGTACACATGTGTTATCTTTGTTGGCGAGAGAAAGTCCGAGCGTGGACTAACCCGTTGTGGTTTCCGTGTAGATCGCCAATATGCCGGTTACACGCATGGTGGAGCAGTCCGTCTGGAGCTGCAAATAGAGATCTTTGCGAGCAGCGGCCAGGAGTGGTGAATCGGACTCGTAGGCCGCCCGTGGCACGAGGCTAACTTGCCCGGAGAAGGGGCGGAGGCTGCTATGCCTCAAGGTGCAGCTCGGGGAGGAGATATTTACGCTATGAGAGACATGATGATGGGCCTAATGGCGGCGAGAGAGCCCGAGACCAGCGCGGCTAGCGGCGTGAGAGAGAGGAGTCTAGGCACAGATAGCCCGGTTGACACAGCTCATGCGGCGAGCACCCCAGCAGCTCCAGTAGCCCGGTAGCTCAACCGGAGGGGGCGAGTCATCGGGACCGGTCGGACTCACTTGATAGTGCGAGAGGGAGCCGCCGAGTTTGGCAAGTGGTTGAAAGATTTCACCAAGTGGAAGCCAAGGGAATTTGATGCTTGAGAGAACCCACTTGTGGCGATCAGGTGGTTGGCAAGAATGGAGTACATCTTTAGAGTTATGGGATGCCCGGATGTGCAGAGAGGTGAGATGTGCGGCCCATGTTCTCTCGACACGGTGAGTGGTGGTGGGAGTCCACAGATAGAGCTAGACCAGTTGGGTCTTCTCGACCACACTGGGAGTTCTTTAGAAGCGAAGTTGAGCTAAGTATGTTAATGACGAGGCTCGGCGGGAGATGATGAGAGGCCTTCTCGAATCAAGCTTGAGGATCGAGATAGTATTCTTTGCCTATGAAAAGAAGTTCTCACGAGTATAGCTATTTCGCGCGGAGCTCATTGCCACCGAGGAGCTCAAGATTAAGAAGTTCATTTGTGGGGTGAGGAAGGAGGTTGCTCGGGATGTTCGAGCACTCGCTCACGAGAGTTATGATCGAGCAATAGAGTTGGCCACGATTTATAATCCGAAGTATCCGCCCGATGTAGGATTCTGTTGCACCAGCTCGGTCGATTCACTGCTTAGTGATGATAGGCGAGAAGAAGAAATCTGTGACTTCTAGTGGTTTCCGCTCGGTGGTCAAGAGACTAGCCGCCGTCGGGGCGATCTAGAGGTCGAGATCGGCGCCGACCACGGGAGAGCCCGAGGATCGCCAAGAGGCGGGGCGAGCGGCCAGCTCTTTGCAACAAGTGTGGAAAGGCACACTTTGGTTTGTGCGAGCTTCGCCCGTGCTTGCTACGAGATGTGGCAAGGAAGGGCACTTGGCCAAATCTCGCACTCGAGATTTAGCGTGAAGCAGAGGCCGGCCCATGGCGGGGCGGGTGTTTTGCCACTACTCGCCGGGAGGCGGAGCGTGCGATGATGCGATTTGCAGAGTGCAGTTGCTTGTCTTACTGACACTATGCATTTGTTTTGTTTGATTCGGGTTCGACCCATTCCTTTGTTTCGATGCATTCGTTAGACAAGCTTGTGTGGAACTCGAACCTCTAGGGTTTGGTGTGTGTTGCCACTCCTTGGGTGTGAGTATGTTAGCTAGCGATGAGAGTTAAGCATGGCGGATCTGAGATATCGATGAGATTTTAGAGGCTACCCTCATAGTGTTGTCTATGAGCAGTTTCGATGTGATCCTTGGCATGGATTGGTTGGCGAGAGAACCATGCATTGATAGACTGCCGCGGAAAAAGAAGTGGTGTTTAGGCCGCCTCGGAGGCCGAGCTTCAAGTTTCGCGGTGTCGGGCGGAATTTGCCCGCCATTGATCTCAGCGGTGAAAGCCCGTAGATTGATAGCTCGAGGAGCTTGGGGCTTCTTAGCAAAGCTGTCAGGAGATAGTAGTACTTCGTTGTCTGTTGACATGGTCCCCGTGGTGCAAGAGTTTGCGAGATGTTTTCCCTGAAGAGTTCTTGGGTTTACCCCCAGGCGGGAGTTAGACTTCACCATTGAGTGGAGCCAAGGACTCTTCCCATTTCTAAAGCCCCGTATCGTATGGCGCGGTTGAGTGAGAAGAACTCAAAGTGCGGTTGCAAGAGATCTTTGGATCGAGGTTTCATCCGTCAGAGTGTGTCCCCGTGGGAGCAGCACATCTGTTTGTTAAGAAAAAGGATGGATCCATGCATTTGTGTATAGACTATAGAAATTTGAATAAAGTCACGGTGAAGAATAAGTATCCCTGCGCGTATAGATGATCTGTTCGATCGGCTTGAGGGGAGCCTCGGTGTTTTCTAAGATTGACTTGAGGTCGGTACCATCGGTGAGGATTCGAGATGCGATATATCGAAGACGCGTTCGGATCGAGGTATGGTCATTATGAGTTCGTGGTCATGTCTTTCGGACTCACGAACGCCCCGCGGCGTTTATGGACATGATGGGCCAGTGTTCAAGGCATTCTTGGATAACTTTGTCATCGTATTCATAGACGACATTTTGATTTATTCAAGACCAAGGAGGACCATGCTTCGCATTTGAGGCAAGTTTTGGCGGCATTGCGTGAGAATCGATTGTTCGCAAAGTTCTCTTAGTGCGAATTTTGGCTAGAGAGAGTAGCCTTCCTTGGACATATCGTGTCGGCCGAGATGGTATAGCGGTGGACCCCGCAAAGATAGAGCGATTAGCTCATGGGCGGACCGGCGGCGGTCGCGAGATACGTGACTTTCTCGGTGCGAGCGAGTTATT
The DNA here is from genome assembly GCA_036507275.1 of Sicyos edulis. Lineage (NCBI taxonomy): Eukaryota > Viridiplantae > Streptophyta > Magnoliopsida > Cucurbitales > Cucurbitaceae > Sicyos > Sicyos edulis. The sequence goes on from CM071851.1 coordinate 31,285,562, forward strand.
ACCGGCGTTTCGTGAAAGACTTTTCGCTAAGGCGGCACCCCTAACCCGTCCCGACCAAGAAGGGTATTGACTTTGTTTGGGATGCTAGATGTGAGAAAGTTTTGCCCAACTTAAGCTCGGTTTGACGGCGGCACTGTGTTGGCGATTCGGAAGAGCAGGAGGTTTCGTAGTTTATAGTGATGCTTCCATGTATGGTTTAGGTTTGTGTGTTGATGCGGCATGGGAAGGTGATAGCTTATGCTTCCGTGATTTGAAGCCTTATGAGAAGAACTATCCAACTCATGATATGGAGTTGGCTGCGATTGTTTTTGCTCTAAAGATTTGGAGGCATTACTTGTATGGTGAGAGAGGATTGATTGTTCACGGACCACGAGCCTCAAATATTTCTTCACTCGAAGGAGTTGAACATGAGGCGAGAGGAGGTGGCTCGAGTTAGTAAAGGACTACGACCGTGAGATTTTGTATCATCCGGAAAAGCCAATGTTGTGGTGATCTATTTGAGTAGAAAGAGCGTCGCATTCAAAATAGCTTTCTTGAGCTCCCAAGTTGAATTGCGGAAAGAGTTTGAGCGAACCGTTATTGCAATCTTGTTGGGAGAGGTTACCGCGAGGTAGCCCAGCTATCGGTTCGGCCGTCGCTTAGCGAGAGGATCATCGGACGATCACCGAGTGATCCCAAGTTGAGGAGATTGCTCGAGAGAGTTGAGGTGATGGCGATTTCGACTTTGTTGTGGCACGAGACGGAGGCTTGAAGTACTGAGAGGTCGGTTGTGCGTCGGACGCGCGGAGATTCAGCGAGTTGCTCGCGAAGCACATAGTTCCCCATTCACTTGGCACCCGGGAGGTACCAAGATGTACCGAGATCTCAAGCGAGACGTTTTGGTGGATGGGCATGAAGCGGGATATAGTGAGTTTGTTGCTTGATGTCTCACACATCCGCCAAGTGAAGGCTCGAGCGAAGCCTGCGGGTTTATTGCGACCATTAAGTGTTCCACGTGGAAGTGGGGCGAGATTTCGATGGATTATATCATTTGGGTTGCGAGGACACCGAGAGGTTTTCGCAGATCGGGTAGTTGTGGACGGTGACCAAGAGTGCACACTTTATTCCCGGGAGGATTAGTTATACCGTGGAGCAGTGGGCATAGTTATTCCTTGAGCGGCTTATGCGGTACCACGGGGGTACCCGCAAAGATAGTGTCGGTCGGGATTCTCGGTTCACATCTCGCCCAGAGAGCGCTCGAGAAGGGTTTGGGAAGCGAGTGCGGCTTCAAGATCGCTTCGCCTTCCACCCGCAAACCGATGGTCGGAGGCGGAGAGGGTGAATCGGTCTGGAAGATATGTTGAGAGAACTGCGTTTTGGACTTCGGGAAGTTGGGACCCGATGCACTGTATTTGATGGAGTTAAACACAACAACGGCTATCGGCGACTATTGAGATGGCCCCATTCGAGGCGTTGTATGGTAAGCGTTGCAGATCCCAGTGTTTTGGGAGGAGGTTGGTGTGAGACGAGTTACGGGACCCGAGTTACTTCAGATGACGAACGACGCAGTGCAGAAGATAAGGGCTCGCATGTTGATAGCACAAAGTAGGCAGAAAAGTTACGCCGATGTGAGGCGTAGAGATTTGGAGTTTGAGGTGGGTCAACATGTTTTCCTGAAGGTAGCACCTATGCATGGGGTGTTAAGGTTTGGAAAGCGAGGCAAGTTGAGCCCCGGAGTTTGTAGGGCCTTTTGAGATCCTTGAGCGGATCGGAGCGGTGGCCTCACGGTTAGCTTTACCCCGTCCTTAGCGGCGGTGCATAATGTGTTCCACGTTTCGATCTGAGAAAGTACGTGGCGGACCGTCGCATGTGCTAGAGCATGAGCCCTTAGAGTTGAGTAAAGATTTATCCGCCGAGGAGAAGCCCGTGCGATTTTGGCTTATGGCGCAAGGTATTGCGCAGCCAGCGGGAGATAAGTTTAGTAAAGGTTCTTTGGGGGCATCGGAGGAAGAGGAAGCGGCGTGGGAGCTAGAGGAGGAGATGAGGGCGCATTACCGGAGTTATTCCGGTCTTAGGACTTTCGGGGACGAAAGTCTTCTAAGGGGAGTATTTAATGCAGCCCGACTTTCCATCGGTTAATAGCAAAATTAATTGGAAAATTAATTGAATCTTTTGGGATTTGAACCGTGCCTAAATGGTGAATTTGGAATTTTAAGAAAAGGGTCTCCATTAAAAGGAAAAAAAAAAAAAAGAAAAGAAGGTTGCTTAGCGGGACCCGCAAGAGAAAAGCCTTGGGAAGGGAATTTGGGTCTCTAACCTATTTAAAAATAAGGAAAAGAAGGAAAATCAAGAAAACCCCTAATTTTCCCCTCATAGCGCATTTCTCTCTCTCTCTCTCTCTCTCTCTCTCTCTCTCTCTCTCTCTCTCTCTCTCTCTCTCTCTCACCTAAATCAGGCCAAACACCTAACCCGGCCGCACCACCCGGCGCACCACCCCAGCCACATCGCACACACACGCGCGCGGCCGGCCTGCGCGCACGAGCCACCCGCCCGAACCGCTCGGCCCTGCGCCGCCCGATCGCGCGCGCTGCGAACCGAAGCCCAACCGTCGCGGCCCATCACCGCCGCGCGCGTCGTGCCGCGCCAGCCCCGTCGCTGCAGCGCATCACGCCCAGCGATCGAGCGCTTCGCCCTCGCGCCAACCCAGCCGAGCCCGCTAGCTCGCGCGCCGCCTTCGCGAAGATCGATCGCCGCGCCTTGCCGCCGTCTGCGCCGTGCGCGCGCCGCTCCTGCGCATCCGCTTCGCCTTACGCGCACCGAGCTCAGCGCCCGCGCAGCGCCCAGCGCCAAGGCCCATGCAGCGCCCCTTCCACGCCCGCTGCTGCTGCGAGGCGTGTCCTCTCGGTGGTAATCCTCGAGCCTTCTTCCTTTTCGATTTTAAGGCTGGTCATTCTTTGTATTTTTATTTAGGATGTTTTTATTTGATATGCCTAGGTTGCTCGAGTTCGTTTTAAAGTTCGAGGGTCTTGCTTGACTCGTGTTAGCTTTTTTTCCACTTATTCCCGGTAAGGATTTCTTACCGTGGTTGTGTGGACCTGCGATGCTTTCACGATTGTGCCTTTTATGCATGTTTACTTTTATGAACATGATTAGTGGATAGGAATGACTTGTGATTGCATCCTGCTAGCATGTTTGATTGTTTGTACATGTTAGTGCCATGCTAGGATTGTTCTTCCGGCATGCCCGAGATTCTGCTTTAAGTTCGTAGTAGCATGCTAGGTTATATATGATTGATGATGCTTATGTATGTTTAGCCAGAATCGTTTACTCTATAATCTAGCTAGCGTAGTAGGGTTGTCATCATCTAGAGGTGAGCGAACATAACGTACCTTGTCCCCACCGGTCGGGAGTAGAGCGAAGCATAACGTACCTTGCTTCCCCCCCGGCAGCCAGTGAGGATTAGCTACCTCATTGGCATAAGCCTAGTTTGTAGCCTGCTAGAGCGGAACCACGCCAGCGGTGCAAGCCTACCTTGGTCGGTTCTTAGCTTCGTGTCGGTGGTACAGTTGCACAGATGAGTGCCGAGAGCCTCGCACTCGTGTTCGGTGACACCGTTTCCGAGTCTTAGGCATGCGTACCTGGCCCGCGTAGTTTGTACCTAGGCCCCCACATTTACGCCGGTTGCAGCAGCATGCGGTGTGCGCGCACACGCGTTAGTCGCCGGTTCGGAGAGCTCCCCCGGGCTAATGTTCGTGAGTACACCAATTCCTTCCAGTTTAGAGCCGGACTTGGGTACTCTCCGATAGTCAGTTATAAGCGAGGGTAAGAGACCCTTGAGGACACCCATTGGGATTGACTTTATAGTTAATCAATTGGTCGAGGGAGAAAGACCCTCGAGGGTGTCGGACATCCTTGGGATAGGTTTTGAGTGATCAATTGGCGAGGAGAAAGACCCTCGGAGATGTCGAGAGATTGGTTTTGAGAGCCAATCATTAGGCCGGAAGTAGGAGACTTCTGAGGATTCCGGATTTGCCTTGTGAGCTCGTTGAGCTAAGATCCGTGTTGATATTTGTGGCATGTGTACTAGGTTGCTAGATGATTGATTGCATCGTATCGTACCCCGGTCGGGGATTCTTACTGAGTATGTTTATACTCACCCTTATTGTGGTTTATTCCACGGGTAACTTGGGACAACACCGAGGCGGCTAGCGGAGGAGCTGAGGATCATGGATCTTTGCTTGACACTCTGTCGTGTCTTATTTTACCGTTTTTGATTTGACATGTAGTTGGACTTGGGTCCGTAGGGAAAACTATGATTTGAACTATTTTATGTTTTTAAGGAAAGTACTGATCAGTCACTATTTTTAATTTGAATGTTTACTTTGTTTTTAGTGTTTTCCACTCTTATATTTGAAAAGTTTTACAAACCGACCCTAGCTGGGTCATTTTATGCTTTTCACTTGCATCTTTGAGTAAAGATCTAGGTTTAGCACCGTTTTAGTCGGGTCTTTCTGATTGAGCACTCTTCCTTGGTGAGCTCCTAGAGAGGAGCTAGGCTCCTTGCATGTTGAGAGATCCGGCGGAGCTTTGTTGAGCATCATGAGGAGATGGAAGAGTAGGCTGTGAGCCTTCGGTTTGATGAGATGCCATAGGCATGGTTGTTTGAGTTGAGCCCTTGTATGCCTAGCCAAAGTTGTTGTCACTTGAGGTAGTGACCTTGTTGGCCCCATCTGTAGTAAGATGTGGATTTTGTAGTAGTAGCACTTGAGGTGCATTGGTTGGTGTGCCACTTTGGCACTAAGTCTGGTTCACGCTTGAGTTTGGCTTGGGCATAGCAGATGGTTCTATGTCGTTCGAAGTTCAGCGCACTTCTTTAGCCTTGGATCCGTTTATGGCAGGTGCACCTGTTTAGGTCGTGCTAGAGGGATTGTTTAGTGGTAGTCGATGGACTACAAGCGTAAGGAAGCGAGAGGAGCCGGAGCCTCTTACCAGTGTTTCTGGAGGTTGAGTAAGTCAGCAGGTTGGCAGTTGGTAAGTGTTGGTGCGAGTGAGTCTCGCGCTAGTGTTAAGGCCAAGAGTTTCCTTGTGGTTGGTAGTGCGGTCAACTACCTTCGAGTGTCTTTATCTGAGGAGAGTTGAGCATCGTAGATGCGAGTTTGGTCCAGCAGAGGGACCCTGAGTTGGATGCTCATGAGATGAGCTGGATGCCTATCAGGCGAGATGAGATAATGCCTTGCGAGAGGTTTTGGATGCCTTATGGGTAAGCACCCTTGGTAGAGGCATGGTATAAAGTGAGTTCGGTTTGGCATGGTTATGCCTTGGTAGAGCAAGGTTGCCTCAGCGTTTAGCATCGTGTGGAGTTGGAACTTTTGGTGCTCCTTCGGTTGGTGTTCAGTTGGAAACTGAACAAGTGCGGTGGTAGCAAAGCCGCGCAGTGTCTGATCGCCTTGGCTAAGAGGGTTATTTGGTTCCTTTCCTTGGGTAGAAGCCTTGTTGTGGCTGATGTTTGAGTAGGAGGATGACGCATTCGGTAGCATTTTCGAGTCCTCTTGGTTCCCAAGGAGTTGGAGTTGGCCAGCATGGTTGTGATGCTGGAAATTGGAGTTGTTTGTTCAGGCAATTGTCTGTTAGATCGTTTGCCGGCAGTGTGTGTGTCGAGGGTGATCGGAGGATCCCTAGGTTGTGGAGAGCCTCTCCAAAGCTCAGTCAGGCCCAGGTAGTGAGTTTCAGTGGGCAAGCTTGAGGCATGTAGTTTGTAGCCTCGGTTGAGTTGCTAGCAGTCTTGTTAGACTAGCAAGCCAGTGTTTGTTGGAGTAGAGTCTGGATTGGTTTCGGTGCGGTGGCTAGTTGATGCCTGGTGTCGACCAAGGTGTGGATTGAAGTTACTAGAGATTAGTTTTGCTCGTGGGGCGAGTGGTTTGTGCCCTGTTGGTTGTTTTCCTGTTTCCAGGATGTTAAGTTGCCCCGTTTGGCTTTTGGAGGTTCAGTCTGAGATGGACCCTTTGTAAAGACCCGACCCAAAAGGGGCTCTAAATAGGCCTTTACCCCAATGCATGTATTGAAAATAAAAGACATTATGAAAAATACATTTCGGATCCCAAGTAAAAACAGAAACATTCAACGACCAAAACATACATTTCTAAAAGCATACTACGATCGGAGATTTATTTAAACCATTTAAACATTCCACAAGTACAAATATCTTTGGAATCCATAAAGCGTAAGAAAACATCCTAGGGCTCCGTGCCCGTCTACATGCATTCGGGGAAATAACAAAAGTCAAGAGTCATGATATAATAAAATGGTCGGAGATGACAAGCAGATTCCATGATCACGGCTCCTCCTTGACCATCTGTCTCGCGCCTTGGTTACTGTGGAAAACCACGAGAATAAGGGTGAGTAACGAATTACCCAGTAAGAATCCAGCAACCGGGGTACAATACGATATACATGATCATCTAGAAGAATGTATGCAAGCTATGAGTACAAACACAGAATAGAGCACATAGCTTAAGTCCACACTTGGACCTCGGATGCCAACTCGGGTCTTAGTCAGGAAATAAATCCACCACACACTACGCCCTATACGAGAAACGAGTCCCGGCCTCGGCCTCTCTCGTCGTCACGAAAGGTGCACTAGCTCAAGATCCCGAGGAGCTCTCGGTGGTGTATTTGTAATGAGCGTAAGCGCGCGCTGCGTGCTCTGCGGACTATGAAGGGTGCGGGTCTAGTGGCAAGTTGCCCATGTCCGATCACCACGCCTAACTAAATCTACGGATCGGTGTCAGCGACGCATAGGGTGTGAGACACGGACACGTGAACTATGTCGGCTGAACCACCGCACTTTGAGGCTAAGGAATCGGTCGTGGTAGGCTTACACCAGAAGCCGTCCTTGCCCTATCGGTGGCAATCAAGGGCTACTGCCGAACACGGCGAGGGCGTGTCGATTGCCGAGGATGAGGCAATGCCAAGTCATCATCCCGACCGTTGGGGCATTTAACGATCTGCCACCCTCACCCAAGATTGCGGGGCGGCCGTTAGGGTTAGCTAAACCCTAACGGGATCGAAGACGAGTACCATCTCGCATGCGTCCCTGTCGGGGATGCAAGTTACGTTATGCATCCGGCCGGATGATGCTACCTACGAACTCTAAACCATAGCAATAATAACAATTCAATCAATGCGGTCAATACGTGCTCCATGGATACAAGGAACCTAGCATGATACTACGAAGCAAAACAGATATCGAACATGCGAGAATGGAACAACCTAGCATGGGCTAACATGAGAAACAATACAAGAGTTCATGCCGATCGAGAATTGAACAGAGCACCTAGGGCTAAACATGCTAGTAATCATACGGGCATACAAAACAAGAATCACAAATATACCGCGGAGGCCCACACAACTCGGTAAGAAATCCTTACCTTGGGGGAGGCTTCTACACACAAATCCTAAGTGCGGAACAAACCCGAGCTAGCTACCGAGAACCTAACAAAACAATGATAATCATAATCCATAAGCCTAAATATAATAAAATAAACAAGGCTCGGCACAAAGGAGCAACTCACGCGGCTCGGGTGACACGCGGACAGGCAAGCAAAGACGGCGGCGGCGCTCTCTGCTGGCGCTTTGGCGCAGCAGTATGAGAAGGGGCTGATGGCGGCGAGGACGCGCACAGCGGGCGCCGACGGCGGCAGGAAGCGAGGCGGCGAGGCAGCGCTTGCTGCGGCGCGGCCAGGCTGGGCGCAGCGCACGGCGCGAGCAAGCGGGCGAGGCAGGCATGTGGCGCGAGCGCGCGCGACGCGCGCGCGCGGCGCGGGCGAGCGAGCGGAAGCGCGCGCGCGCGGCGCGCGCTGAGCGCGCGCGCGCTGCTCGGTAGTGCGCGCGGTGACAGAAGCTGCGGCAAGGGTGTGATGCAGGCGGCTTGGTGCTCTCGCTGCTGCTGTGATCTGGGGCGGACTGGGCTTCTTTGCTAGGCGATCTGGCGGCTGGGCTTCTCTCTTTGGCAGATCTGGGCATCTTTGGGCGACTGCTACAAACACACACACACAAGCTCTTCTCCTTACCTTGGGCCAACAAGAACACCCAATCGAGAAGATGAAGAGGATGAAGACTTACCGGAATGATGATGAACGATCCCAAGGAGATGCAAGGGAAGAAGAATCGGCAAGGAGAGCTTGGGAGAAAGCTTGGCGGCCACAACTCTTTTGGAGAAGAAAACACAACAAACCTAATTTCTATTTCATTTAACCAAATGCACCAAACACCAAAGATCCAAGGTTAACTAAGATGTGATGAGAAAGAGCAACAAGAGCACCTAATGGCTCAATTGGCACACATCTCTACAAGCTTCCGGAGACCCGGGTTCAAACCCCGGTTGCAAAGACAAATTCCTTTATTTTTACTTTTGCATCAAACCTTGCTCAAACCAAACCACAAACCCCTCCAAAAACCTACAAAAACCATCCAATAATTTTAGTAGCTGGAAAAGACACAAACGACCGACGGCCCGACCAAATTACCAAAATACCCCTAGGGCATACGGAAGACCGGGATGAAAACAGGTCGTTACAATATTCCCTCCTTTTATGACTTTCGTCCTCGAAAGTCCTTAAAACTGAAACAACACGGGATCTTTGCATTCTCATCCCGACCTTCCCGCTCACGGCGGCCTCCTCCGAACTCGGACTCCTTCACTAAACTTTTACCAGCGGATCTCACTTCTACATAGCGTCTTGACTCAAGACCAGAATACTCATAGGCTTCTCCTCGAAGCCCTAAACCCTCAATCGCAGACAAGGGCTCAAAGTCCACAATGAGCAATGGGTCCGGCACATCGCCCCAACATCGATACATAAAAACAACGTGCACTGGTGTCAACAAACAAACTCAACCCTACAACAAAGCTGGCCAAACAAGCTGAACCTTCCAGATTCCAAAACTAAGCGGCCTACTCTTACTTCACAAGAGACCAACAAACCTCAAACCTTGACTACTGACCTTAACGAGATACAACGAACCACCAATGGCGGTGATCCAAAAGACAACTTCTCCAACTAGAACACGACCACAACACTTAAGCAACCATCTTAAGGAGAAATCGCGAACCAAAGGCAAGGGCACCATCTGGTACACCGGACGGCTAACAACACTCACACCGGTGAAACTTCAGCCACGGCCACCTTAAAAAAAAAAAAAAAAAAACAAAGGGCCAAGCCACAGACTCCACTCGGCCAAGCCAACAAACTAGAACTCCTCATCGGCCGAACGCAAACTTTCCAACGAACACCTACCAAAGAACCGACCAAGGAGAACATCGCCGGGCAAGGAACATCCAACATTCCTCTCAAGGAAAACTCGGGAAGCAAGGACTAAACCATCATGCGGCTATTATCTGCGACACAACACCTTGAGGAAAGCGGCTCAACGACTTACCAACCAATGCCACGGCACCTCTGTGCCGACTCACTCAGCGCGGCTCGCTAACGCCAGCTGCGAACGCACAACAACTAGGAACAAAGCCGAGAAGGGCTTGCTCGTGAGAACTCAACCCAACTTATAACGAGCAACGCCGCCTCAAGCTACTACTCAACTCTTAAAATCCAACTGGCTACTCAAAGGACTTCCCCTTTAAGCCTAAGCCTAACTCATCTTCCAACGAAGCTCCACTCCCAAAACCTCACAAGGAAAGCGGATAACGACAACCTCAAAGCTTACGGATCACAGAGCCACACGAATCCGCAAGACTACCTCGCAAGCTATCACTCGAGGTGGCATCCAGGAGCAACTCAACCACCACAGAGGCTAGAGGAAGAGGAAATCTTCAATCCCCAAAGAACCAACAACTTGCGAGAACAACTCAACTCTTCTTGGTGGCCTCCGCCCTTGCGGGAACAAACAACTCTTGCTTGCTAACAACAACAAAGCGAGGACCCTCTCATTGGGGTGACCGCTGCGCTACTCGATCGACTACACAACTCGGGAGCTAAGGCGACTCGCCAAGCGGGAAGCGACTTCCCGGCAAGCAAACTCGGAAAGGCGGCGAACTCCACACACGATCATTGACTTGCTCAAACCCAAGGCAACGACAACCAACTCTCTTGGAAGCAACACCCAAGAGAAAACTCAACCAATCGGACCACCAAACCGAAACAACAAGCACTTGCTCAAGCTGAGGGAGGGGTCAACTCCCAAAACTTGCGACTAGGAACAAGACCTCGGGGCAACGCCCTCGGCTAGAAACGAACTAGCTCTCGAAACAACAAACGAACCAAATCTTGGCCAAACACTCACAAGAGGCGAGAACAACCTTTCTGCGGCCTCTAGAGCACCATCCAAGAATCCGCTTTAATTGGACAAACGACTACTTCCAAGCGGCCAACAAACTTTTCCTTCAAGCTAGCGCTTCCACCATTAACTCCAAGACCAAGGGAGGAGTAACGACAACTCCCCGAAGGAAGCGGCTCTTACAAGCGGACAACCAACGGACGAGAGAACTCCACATACGCTCACTTTGTCTTGCTCCACGAGCAACAACATCTAATCTCACGGGGCACAACAAGGGTCCATCTGCATGAACCTCCAAATGCCAAAGCGGGGCAACTCAACATCACGGAAACAGGAAAAACAACCAACATGGCACAAACCACTCGCCCCCACGAGCAAAACTAAACTCTAGCAACTCCAATTCACACCTTGGTCAACACCAAGCATCAACTTGCCACCACACCGAAACCACTCCGGACTTTACTCCAAACAAACACTAGCTTGCTAGTCTACCAAGACTGCTAGCAACTCCACCGAGGCTACAACTACACGCCTCCGGCTAGCCAACCTGAAACTCACTATTTGGGCTGGACCGAGCTATGGAGAGGCACTCCACAACCTAGGGTTCTTGGCAACCCTCGACACACACACTGCTAGGCATACGATCTAACAGACAAGCTGCTGAACAAACAACTCCAATTTCCGGCATCCCAACCATGTGGCCAACTCCAACTCCTTGGGAACCTAGAGGACCCAAAGCGCTACAGAATCGTCATCCTCCTACTCAAAGCATCGGCCACAACATAACTTCTACCCAAGGAAGGATCCGAACAACTCTCTTAGCCATGACGATCAGAAACCACGCGGCTTAGCTACCACCGCTCTTGTTCAGTTTCCAACTGAACTCCAACCAACGATCAACAAGAAGATCCGCCAACCAAGCTTAGGCCCAACTTAACAAATCTTGCCTAAGCAACAACTTGATACCACGAGCACGGTATCCTTACCACCTCAACCAAAGCCTTACAACAACCACCTGGAGTCCAACTTCTCAAGGAACCGAGCACGAGATCTCCAAAGCAAACCCTACATGGATCGAAACTCTCGCCACTTTAACGAACCACACAAAACACACTTGTGTGCACAACTCCCAACCTTCCTTTAGAGATCCAAGACTAACAAGCGCTTTTCCACAAAGCAACGATAACTCCTGGCAGCGATACAAACAATCCAAGGAACACCAAAAGTCCCATCTCCTCACGATACTCGAAGCTGAGGCAACCTTGCTCTACCAAAGCATAATCATGCCAAACCAAACTTACTTATACCAAGCCTCTACCAAGGGTGCTTACCCCTAAGGCATCCAAAACCTCTCGCAAGGCATCAGCTCATCTCGCCTCAAAAGCATCCAACTCATGGTCCCTCAGCTGGACCAAACTCGCATCTACAATGCTCAACTCGCCTCAGATTTAGGCACTCGAAGGTAGTTGACCGCACTACCAACCACAAGGAAAATCTCTTGACCTTAACCCTAGCGCGAGACTCACGCGCACCAACATTTACCAACCGGCAACTCTTTGACTTACTCAACCTTTAGAAACACTGGGAAGAGGCTCCGGCTCCTCTCGAGCATCCTTTCGCTTGTAGTCCATCGACTACCACTGAACTAGCCCTCTGGCACGACCTAAACGGGTGCAACTGCCATAAACAGATCCAAGGCTAAAGGAGTACGCTGAACTCCGAACGGCATAGAACCATCTGCTATGCCCAAGCCAAACTCAAGCCTGAACCAGACTTAGTGCCAAAGTGGCACACCAACCAATGCACCTCAAGTGCTACTACTACCAAATCCACATCTGAGGAAGTGGGAGGTGTTAAACAACAACAGGCTCGCAAGGGGGCAAAGATGACCCTTCATCTGCCTCAAGCCACTAACACGGCAACTTGCCAAACAATCGGGCCACCGGTGGAGACTCTGCTAGTCCACCTCTCACAAGGGGCTTCCACCACCATCTGATGAACCAAACAACACAGGAACGGCACACCTCGGCCTCTGAACCGCAGGGCATCCCACACACGGATGCTAAACTCAAACTGGCCAACTACTTTACTACTAGCGGTAGGACTTACTAAAACATCGAACTCTCTGAGGCATCCATTTGCCAACACGGGCGTCTCCATCAACGCCAACAAACTCATCTGAATAAACTGCTGATCATGCCCTCCCGGAACCTCCGGCTACAAGAGCTCTTTGGGGAAAAATCTTTGAAACAAACTCTGTAATTTGGGCTATCTGTGCCGGGACTCCTCACTACGCGCCTACAAAGCTGCGCACAGGTCTCCGCTCTCGATAGCTAAAGACACGCCATCAAATCTCTCATGGTGGAGCACACTCTGCTCAAGGAGTCTCACTGAGGCGCTGCTAGCCTCTACCCCCTCCTCTAGGCAACTCAACCTGCCGGGGCCAAATCGGCATGCGGGCCTAACAACCCTGGACGCGGCCTCAACATCAACACGATCGGTCCAACTCCTCGGTCGGACATGCCAAGCGCGCCGCTCCTGCGGGTGCGATCAACATCTTGGCGATCCGCACGAAGCACCACCACCCTCTCACTAGGGGAAGCGACAAGCCCCGGGCCACAAATGGCCAGCGGAGTCTAAGCTCGCCTCCCTGCGGAGCGATGTCCCGGGGCATCCGAATCTATCTGGATACCTCAACAAGTGCTAAACAAGCTGCTGCGCGCTCTGCGAGAAAGTTGGCATGATGGCTCACTAAGCCCAAACCAACAACGAGTCAGAACCTGCTCGTCTCCGCTACACAACACTACACAAGGCATACACTAGATGAAAGGTATTGCAAATTCTTAACCCTTTTTTTTTCTTTCTAAAACAATAAACCTAGGCGTACTGATGATGGTATCAGTCTTTGGTGATCATGGAAGGATGACCTACAACAAAGGTCGAGTCTACGAGAATCTATGACTACGAGCTCACGATACCAAGCTGTAAAGACCCACCCAAAAGGGGCTCTAAATAGGCCTTTACCCCAATGCATGTATTGAAAATAAAAGACATTATGAAAAATACATTTGGATCCCAAGTAAAAGCAGAAACATTCAACGACCAAAACATACATTTCTAAAAGCATACTACGATCGGAGATTTATTTAAACCATTTAAACATTCCACAAGTACAAATATCTTTGGAATCCATAAAACGTAAGAAAACATCCTAGGGCTCCGTGCCCGTCTACATGCATTCAGGGGAAATAACAAAAGTCAAGAGTCATGATATAATAAAATGGTCAGAGATGACAGCAGATTCCATGATCACAGCTCCTCCTTCAGCCATCCTGTCTCGCGCCTTGGTTACCTGTGGAAAACCACAGAATAAGGGTGAGTAACGAATTACCCAGTAAGAATCCCCAACCGGGGTACAATACGATATACATGATCATCTAGAAGAATGTATGCAAGCTATGAGTACAAACACAGAATAGAGCACATAGCTTAAGTCCACACTTGGACCTCGGATGCCAACTCAGGGTCTTAGTCCGGAAATAAATCCACCACACACTACGCCCTATACGAGAAACGAGTCCCGGCCTCAGCCTGTCTACTGTCGATACGAAAGGTGCACTAGCTCAAGATCCCGAGGAGCTCTCCGGTCGGCGCTGTAATGAGCGTAAGCGCGCACTGCGTGCTACTGCAGACTATGGGGGTGCGGGTCTAGTGGCAAGTCGCCCATGTCCGATCACCACGCCTAACTAAATCTACGGATCGGTGTCACCGACATAGGGGTGTGAGACTGGACACGTGAACTATGTCACTGAACCACCGCACTTTGAGGCTAAGGAATCGGTCGTGGTAGGCTTACACCAGAAGCCGTCCTTGCCTATCGGTGGCAATCAAGGGCTACTGGCCGAACACGCCGAGGCGTGTCGATCGCCGGGGATGAGGCAATGCCAAGTCATCATCCCGACCGTTGGGGCATT
>CM071851.1:31299904-31424871 GCA_036507275.1 Sicyos edulis
ATGTGGATTTAGCTACCACATCGGCATAAGCCTAGTTTGTAGCTCGCTAGAGCGGAACCCCCGCCAACGGTGGAAGCTCGCCTTGGCCGGTTCTTAGCTTCAGGTCGGTGGTACGGTGCCGCACAGATGAGTGCCGAGGGCCTCGCACTCTCGTGTTCGTGACACCGTTTCGAGTCTTTAGGCATGCGCACTGGCCCGCGTAGTTTTGTACTTAGGCCCCACATTTACGCCGGTTGCGGAAGCATGCGGTGTGCGCAAGACACGCCTGCAGCGTTAGTCGCCGGTTCGAGAGCTCCCCGGGCTAATGTTCGTGAGTACACCCGTTCTTTCCGGTTTAGAGCCGACTTGGTACTCTCCGATAGTCAGATTTGTTAGCGAGGGTAAGAGGCCCTTGAGGACACCCGTTGGGATTGGCTTTTGAGCCGATCATATGGTCGAGGAGAAAGACCCTCGAGGGTGTCGGACATCTTTGGGATCGGTTTTTGAGCTGATCAATTGGCCGAGGGAGAAAGACCCTCGTAGATGTCCCGGGATTGGTTATGAGAGCCAATCATTAGGCCGAAAGTAGGAGACTTCCGAGGATTCCAAATTCTGCCTTGTAAGCTCGTTGAGCTATGATCTGTGTTGGTAACTGTTTGCATGTATACTAGAGTGCCAGATGATTGATGTATCGTATTGTACCCCGGTTGGGGATTCTTACTGAGTATGTTTATACTCACCCTTATTTCTGTGGTTTTCCACACTGTAACTTGGGGACAAAGACCGGACGGCTAAGAGGAGGGAGCTGATTGATCATGGGAGCCGCCGACACTCTGTCTTTCATTGTTTGCATAATTTGTTCAGCATGTAGACGGACAGGAGTCCTAGGGGGACGTTTTTAAAAGTTGTTTTAATTGTATTGTATGTTTTTATAAACACTGGCCAGAATTGTTTTACTTTGTTGGTTTTGCTTAAATGAAGGTTGTTGTTTATGCTTTAAGTGTTCCCCGTTTTTAAATGTTTTGAAAGGTTTTAAATATGAGCACTAAACCGCTTGGTGAAGTATTTAACTTGGATGTTGAGTGAGAACCTAGGTTTAGGACCGTATTTTGGGTCGGGTTCTTACAGTGGAGGTGTTTTACCCTGGAGTACCACTTCAGGAGAGGAGTTAGCTTTGGCTTTTGCTAATGTTGATGCTTGTGGAGCAGGTCCTAGAGTGGACTAGCCTGGGTAGTTCAGGTGTGGATCTTGAACCTTAGCAGATTGTTGATTGCCCAGTGAGTAGCTGCAGAGTTGGTAGCCTTCGAGGAGGTTGCTGAGACATCTTTGTGCTCTTGTAATTTGTTGTTGTTTTGCAGCCAGTAAGTCGGAACCCTGTGGTTAAGGGTGCAGCGAGCAGTGTACCCATCGGACGTGATCCGTTGGTGGTTTCCCCAGTTGTCTGGTAGAGTTGAGCACTCTTCTTATGGTGAGCTCCTAGAGTAGAGCTAGCTGTTGCATGTTGAGAGAGCCGGTCAGGGTTTTGTTGAGCATCATGTGGAGATGCAAGAGTAAGCCGTGAGACTTCAGTTAGATGAGATGCCTTAGGCAGGATTGTTTGAGTTTTGAGCCCTTGTATGCCTAGCCAGAGTTTTGTCACTTGAGGTTGTGACCTTGCTGGCCCCATTTGTAGTAAGATGTGGATTTGGTAGTAGTGGCACTTGAGGTGCATTGGTTGGTGTGCCGCTTTGGCACTAAGTCTGATTCAGGCCTGAGTTTGGCACGAGTAGGACAGATGGTTCTATAATTCGTCTGGAGTTCAGCGCACTCCTTTAGCCTTTGGATCCGTTTATGACAGTTGCACTTGTTTAGGTCGTGCAAGAGGGCTAGTTCAGTGGTAGTCGAAGGACTAAAAGCGAAAGGATTTTCGAGAGGAGCCGGAGCCTCTTCCTGGTGTTAGCAGGGGATGCGTTTGCCAGCAGGTTGAAGGTTGATCAATGTTAGTGCGTGTGAGTCTCACGCTAGGGCTAAGGCCAAGAGATCCTTGTGATGGGTAGTGCGGTCAACTACCTTGGAGTGCCTAAATCTGAGGAGTGTTGAGCATCGTAGATGCGAGTTGGCCCAGTTGAGGGGCCGTGAGTTGGATGCTTTTGAGATGAGTTGGATGCCTATGAGATGAGCTGGATGCCTTATGAGATGAGTTGGACGCGTTATGGGTATGCTCCCTTGGTAGAGCCTTGGTATAAAGTAAGTTCGGTTTGGCATTGTTATGCTTTAGTAGAGCAAGGTTGCCTCAGCTTCGAGTATCGTGTGGAGATGGAACTTTTGGTGTTCCTTGGGTTGATTGTACCTCTGCCAGGAGTTAGTGTTGCCTTTTGGAAAGCACCTGTTAGTCTTGGATCTCTGAACGAAGGTTGAGAGTTGTGCACAAGTGTGTTTTGTGTAGTTTGTTCTGGTGGCGAGAGTTTCAGAACCATGTAAGGTTTGCATTGGAGAACTGGTGCTCAGTTCTTGGAGAAGTTGGACTCCAGGTGGATGTTGTAAGGCTTTAGTTGTTGTTGTAAGGATACCGTGCTCGTAGTCGATTTGTTTCTTAGGTAAGTTTTGTTAGATTGGACCTAAGCTTGGTGGGATTTCAGATGGTACTGAACAAATGGTGGTTGTAGTGAAGCCGCGTAGTTCCTGTCCGTAGTTGCTAAGGGTGTTGCTCGTAATCCTTACCCTGGGTGGAAGCTACGATGTGGCTGATGCTTTGAGTAGGAGGATGGCACATTCTGAAGCGTTTCAGGTCTTTTTGGTTTTGAGGTTCGGAGCAAGCCAGCATGGTTGTGATGCTGGAAAAAGGAGTTGTTTGTTCAGGCAGTTGGCTGTTAGACCGTTAGACGACAGTGTGTGTCGAGGGTTGCCGAAGAACCCTAGTTGTGGAGAGTCTCACCAGAGCTCAGTCAGGCTCAAGTAGTGAGTTTCAGTTGGCAAGCCGGAGTCGTGTAGGTTGTAGACCTCGGGTGAGTTGCAGGCGGATTTGGTAGGCTAGCAAGCTGGAGTTTGTTTGGAGTAGAGTTCGGATTGGTTCCGGTGTGGTGGCAAGTTGGTGCTTGGTGTTGACCAGGGTGTGGGTTTTGAGTTGCTAGAAGTTAGCTTTGCTCGTGGGGCAAGTGGTTTTGCCCTAGCGGATGTCTTTCCTGTTTCCAGAGTTTGAGAGTTGCCCTTATTTGGTGTTTGGGGGTGAGTCTTCTCTTGCCCGTGGTTGGCGGTCCAGTCTGTGGTGGACCCCTTGTTGTTGCCTCTGGGAGAGTTGGATGTTGTGCTGTAAGAACCCGACCCAAAACATGGTCCTAAACCTGGGATCTCACTCAGCATGCAAGTTAAATATGATAACAAGCGGTTTAGAGCTCATATTTAAAAACCTTTCAAAACATATGAGAAGGGGGAGCCCTTAAAACATACACCAACAATTTTCATCTAAAACAATCCAACAAAGTAAAACAACTCGGTGATGTTTAATAAAATGTACAATACAATTTAAGCAACGTTTCAAACAATGTTCCCTAGGACTCTGTCCATCTACATGTTGAATAAACAATGCAATAATAAAAGACAGAGTGCCATGGTTCCCCATGATCAATCGGCTCCCTCCGCTAGCCCTCCCGATGTTGTCCCAAGTTACCCGAAAGATAAATAAGGGTGAGTATAAACATACTCAGTAAGAATCCCCAACCGGGTACAATACGATACATCGGTCATCTAGCACCTCAACATGCAAGCAAACGGCTATCAACACGCATCATAGCTCAACGAGCTCATAAAACAAGATCGGAAACATCGGAAGTCTCTTACTTTCGAAATCATCGGAAGTCTCCTACTTCCGGCCTAATGATTGGTTCTCATGACCAATCCGGGACATCTCCGAGGGTCTTTCTCCCTCGGCCAATTGATCAGCTCAAGAACCGATCCCAAGATGTCCGACACACCTCGAGGGTCTTTCTCCTCGACCAATTGATTAGCTCAAAAGCCAATCCCAATGGGTGTCCTCAAGGGCCTCCTTGCCCTCGCTAACAACTGGACTATCGGGAGAGTACCCAAGTCGGCTCTAAAGCGGAAGGAACTGGTGTACTCACGAACATTAGCTCTGGGAGCTCTCGAACCGGCGACTAACGCGTATCTGCGCGCACACCGCATGCTCATCTGCAACCGGCGTAAATGCTGGGGCCTAAGGGGGCAAACTACGCTGGTCGTACGCATGCCTAAAGACTGGAAGCGGTGTCACCGAACACGAGAGTGCGAGGCCCTCGGCACTCATCGTGCAGCCTGTACCACCGACACGAAGCTAAGAACCGGCCAAGGCGAGCTTGCACCGCTGCGGGTGGTTCCGCTCTAGCGAGCTACAAACCGGGCTTATGCCGATGTGGTAGCTACATCCACATTGGTGCCGGGGAAGCAATGTACGTTATGCTTCGCTCTACTCCCGACCGGTGGGGACAAAGTACGTTATGTCCGCTCTCGACCTGCGGATGATGACAAACCCCACTACACTATCTACGAATACAGAGTAAATCAATGATTCCTGGCTAGCAAGCAATGACCGACATCAATCACATTTACCTAGCATGATACTACAACTTAAGCAGGAATCACAAGCATGCTGGAAGAACAAACCTAGCATGGCACTAACATGTAAAATCAACAAACATGCTAGCAAGAGATCAAACAAAGCTGCCTATCACTATCATGCTCATAACAATCAGCAAACATACAAGGGACAATCGTGATATATCGCAGGGTCCACACAACCACGGTAAGAAATCCTTACCTGGGACAAGCAGAAAATAATCACAAATCAACCAAGCAATCCTCGAGCCTCTAATCGAACCAAACAGCCTAAACATCAAATAAAGCAGCCAAATCACATACAGAAACAGCCCAAATAAATCAACAACCAGCAGCCAACAAAACAGGGCCCAACGAAGAAAAGACTCGGGAAATACCATCCGAGAAGCCACAAGGATCGGGCCAAGCCAACACATCACAAGCAGGCTGCTGGCATCGGGCGTGGGCGCTGGCGCAGGCGCGCGCGCGACACGCTACTGGCGCAGGGCGAAGCGCGAACGCGCGGGCGAGCAAGGAAGAGGGCGCGCGGGCGCGACGGCGCGCTACAGGGACGAGACTCGGAGCGGCTCGGCGTAGGGGACGGCGCGCGGGCGCGAGGGCGCGCGACAAGGGCGCTGGGACGCACGACGCGGCTCGACAGGGATGGCACGGCGCGGACAGATCTGGGCGATTGAGGGGGAGCGACGGCGAGCGACGGCGATGTGGGTGAGATATGGCGAGGGCGAGCTCGGATCTGGGCGTCTGGTGCGAAGACGCGCGATCTCGGTTGCTGGGCGACGGACTCGGCGACGGCGCGATCTGGGTGCGCGAGGGGCTGGCTGGTGCGGCGATCTTTGGGCCGCGACGGCAGCGTCTTGGATCTGGCCGGCCCGGCGGTGGCGCGACGGCGCGGCTGTGGCTCGGGTCAAAGTGCGGCTAGGTCGGATGGGAGAGAGAGAGAGAGAGAGAAAAGAGAAAAAGAAAATGAAAAAGAAAAATAAAAAGAAAAGGAAAATGGGTTTGGACAAAAAGGGAAAAAAATAAAAGAAAAGGGAAATAAAAGGAAAAATGGGATTTTATCCTCCTTTCCATCCTTAACCAATTTTCTTTCCAAATTTAAATAAGTCTTAAAGTCCTTAAATCCCATTTCCGGCTTCCTCCTTCGAGACCCTTTGAAGCAACCTTTTCCAAACAATAACTCTCACTTAAAACAAACTCCCAAATCATCTCTAAGGGCCTAGGCTCGAATCCCAAAGGAAACACCCAAACAACGATCACTTTGCCCAAAACCCAAATCACAACCTAACTCCCAAACGAATATCCCAAACATCTCGGGACTCATGACCACCAACAAACAAGCCTCAACAAAGGCGGAGCTGCCTCGAAGCCACGAAAATCCACAAATCCCGCCCGGGAGCAAAAAGACCAAAATACCCCTAAGGGTCAAAAGCAGCTCTAACGGCCCAACCGAACCACTGAACCAACCGGAAGCACCTCGAGAACTGGAATAGAAAATCGGGCCGTTACAATACTCCCTCCTTTTAAGACTTTCGTCCTCGAAAGTCCTAAAAACAAACAAACTCTATGTATACTCCACTCGATTCTTAGCCAATCGAACTTCTCGGCTAAAACAACACTAGCCCTTCATCGATAACCAAACCCTCTTGGGTTCTCAAAGGCTCAAAGCCACAAAGCTCTCCATCGCTTACATACTATCTCAACAAAGAGACGAGGAACACAAAACTTGCACTGCTGTCAAAGACGCGGCAAAGCTAACCACTGCTCCAATCCGCTCAAGGATCTCAAAAGTCCTACAAACCTGGAGCTCAATCAAAACCATGCTAAACCTACACGGAACACCTCTCAACGGTGATACTCTCAGCAAACTCGAAGACTGGGCACAAGCTCCCAAACTCAACGCCACGCACTGGCGTAACTTCTCTAAATGCCCACAACTGCTAACAAACAGCCTCAACTCTACACCAAGCTAGCCAAACAACTGAACCTCTCAGGTTCCAGAAACCAAACGGCCTACTCTTACTTCACAAGAGACCAGCGAACCACAAGGCTTGCCTAAAGCCTTAACGAAAAACAATCGAACCACCAACTGACGATTGATTTAAAGGCAAACTTTTCCGACTAGCACAAGCCGAAACTTCAGCTACGGCCAACCCTAAATGGCCAAAACCAGGCACAGGCTCCACTCGGCCAAGCCAACAACTGGAGCCTCACAACGGCCGAACACAGACTTTTCCATGCAAACCTACTAGCAACTGGCCAAAGAGAACATTGCTAGGCAAGGAAACAACCAACATTCCTCTCATGGAAAATCTCGGGCTGCAAGGACCAAACCATCACGCAGCCACTAGCAACACAACACCTTGAGGATAGCAACTCAAGGGCTAACCAACCAATGCCACGACACCTCTGAGCCAACTGTAAAGACCCGACCCAAATGGGGCTCTAAATGGGCCTTTACCCCAATGCATGTAGTGAAAATAAAAGACATTATGAAAAATACATTTCGGATCCCAAGTAAAAACAGAAACATTCAACAACCAAACATACATTTCTGAAAGCATACTCTGATCAGAGATTTATTTAAACCGTTAAAACAATCCACAAGTACAAATATGCTGGAATCCATAAAACGTAAGAAAACATCCTGGGGCTCTGTGCCCGTCTACATGCATTCAGGGAAATAAAAAAAGCGAAGAGTCATGATAAAATAAAATAGTCGAGAGATGACACGAGATTCCATGATCACGGCTCCTCCATCGCCCATCCTGTCTCGCGCTTGATTACCGTGGAAAACCACAGAATAAGGGGGTGAGTAACGAATTACCCAAGTAAGAATCCCCAACCGGGTACAATACGATATACATGATCATCTAGAAGAATGTATGCAAGCTATGAGTACAAACACGAGCTTGAGCACATAGCTAAGTCCACACTTGGACCTCGGATGCCACTCGTGGTCTTAGTCCGGAAATACCACAACACACTAAAGCGCGCTATACGGAAACAAGTCCGGCCTCGGCCGCCTACTCGCATCGTCACGAAAGGTGCACTAGCTCAAGATCCCGAGGAGCTCTCCGATCGGCGGCGTAATGAGCGTAAGCGCGCACCGCATGCCACCGCAAACTCGGGGGTGCGGGTCTAGTGGCAAGTCGCCCGAGTTGACCACCATGCCTAACTAAATCTGCGGATCGGTGTCACCGACATAGGGGTGTGAGACACGACACGTGAACTATGTCGGCTGTACCACCGCACTGAGGCTAAGGAACCGGTCGTGGTAGGCTTGCACCGAAGCGGTCCTTGCCCTAACAGTGGCAATCAAGGGCGGCTACGCCGAACACGCCGAGGACGTGCCGATCGCCGGACGAGGCAAAGTGCCAAGTCATCATCCCGACCGTTGGGGCATTTAACGACCGCCACCCTCACCCAAGATTGCGGTGGCCTACGGTTGGGATAGCTAATCCCCTCACGGGGTCCAAGGACGAGAACTCGTCTCGAACGTCCTTGCCATAGATGCAAGATACTTTATGCATCGGCCCGGATGATTCTATCTACCTCAATTCTAAAACTTAACAATAATAACGATTCAATCGATGCGGTCCAATACGTGCTCATCGGATACAAAGAACCTAGCATGATACTACGAAGCAGAGCGGATATCGAACATGCTAGAATAGAACAACCTAGCATGGGCTAACATGAGAAACAATACAAGAGATCATGCCAGTCAGGAATTCAGAACAGAGCACCTAGAGATAAACATGCTAGTAATCATACACAGGCATACAAAACAACAATCACAAATATACCGCAGGGTCCACACAACCCGGTAAGAAATCCTTACCTTGGTCGGAAGACTTCTACACACAAATCCTAAGTGCGGAACAATCCCGAGCTAGCGAGCGGGAACCTAGCAAACCAACAATAATCGCATCTAAAGTATCTAAACAACAATAGAACAGCAAGCTCGGCTCGGGAACTCACGCGGGCGCGACGACAAGAGCTTGGGGTTTCTTGGCGAGCGCACGGCAAGGACGCGTGCTGCTCTGGCGCTAACCGCACAGCAGGGACGCGCTGCCTGGCCGTGCACACGCACCGCACGGCAGGCAGGAGGCGCGCGGGCGAAGCGCGTCTGGCGAAGGCGCGCGGCGCGCTGGCGTGCGATGCGGACACGGCGAGCGGCTCGGCGAGGGGCGCGGGCGCAGTGTTCGGACGAGCGCGCGGCGAAGCGTCGGCGGCGCGCAAGGCGAGCAGCAGCGGCAAGCGGACACGCGAGCGCGCTGGCGGGCGACGTAGTGCGGTGCCGACGCGCTGGCGGCTGGCGAGGACCTCTGGCGTCGAGCGATCGGGCGATCTGTCTTGGCTGGGCGAACGGCAAAGGCGGCCGGGACAGATCTGGGCGCGGCGGCGATCGGGTGGACGTGCGCGCAGCTGGGGGCGATCCGAGAGCGATGGTGGTGTGGAGAGTTCGCAACGGTGGATCTCGCGAAGGCTGTTTGTTTGGCGTGGCGGCGGGGCCGCTCCAACAGATCTGGGCGTGCGACGACGGCCGCTTCTCTCGGTGGTGCAAACAACACAAACACCCACAACACTCTACCACTTACCTTTCGCCAAAGATCAAACCCAAATGAGGAGATGAAGAGGATGAAGACTTACCGGAAATGATGATGATCGATCCCAAGGAGATGCAAGGATGAAGAATCGGCAAGGCTATGGAGATGGAGAGCTTGGGCGGCCAAGAGATGTTTTGGAGAAGGAGATGAAATAACCTATTTCTATTTCATTTAACCAAATGCACCAAAACTCCAAAAATCCAAGGTTAACTAAGATGTGATGCAGAGAAAGAGTAACAAGAGCACCTAATGGCTCAAATGGCACACCTCCTACAAGCTTCCCAGAGACCAGGGTTCAAATCCTTGCCAAAGACAAATTCCTTTATTTTTACTTTTGCAACAACCCTTGCTCAAACCAAACCACAAACCCCTCCAAAACCTACATAAAACCATCCAATAATTTTAGTAATGGAAAAGACACAAACGACGACGACGCCCGACCAAATTACCAAATTACCCCTAGGGCATACCGGAAGACCGGGAAGAAAAAACTGGTCGTTACAATATTCCCTCTTTTTATGACTTTCGTCCTCGAAAGTCCTTAAGACGTAAAATACTCGTGGTAATGCAACCTCATCTCGCCTTCCCGCTCCCAAGTGGCTTCCTCAGAATCCCGACTCCTCCACCTGAACCTTTACTAAACGAATCTCGCGACACGCAACGTCTTGGTCTCAAAGGCAAGGATCTTACGGCTTTTCCTCGAAGTTCAAATCCTCATTCATTTTGCAAAGGCTCAAAGTCCACAATGTGCGACGGGTCCGGCATATCTTGCCTCAACATCGATACATGAAAAACACTATGCACCGCTGATAGTGACGGAGGTAGAGCTAATCGGTAAGCAACTCGCCAATCCTCTCTAGGATCTCAAACGGACCAACAAATCGGGGACTCAACTTCCCACGCTTACCAAACCTCAGAACACCTCGCATCGGAGCAACCTTAAGGAACACATGTCGACCAACCTCAAACTCCAAATCTCGACGCCGAACATCGGCGACTCTCTTCGCTGCTCGCTGAGTTTGTCAACATACGAGCTCTAATCTTCATCAGATCGCACCATTGGTCAAATCGCAGAACTCGGGACCCAAAACTCGTCTATCACCAACCTCTTCCTGAACACAGGGACCGATAACGCTTACCATACAATGCCTCGAATGGAGCCATCCGAATCGCCGATCGTAATCGTTGTTATAGGCAAACTCCATCAAGTATGAATCTTGGTCCCAATCGCTCGGGAAATCCAACACACAAGCCCTCAACATATCTCGAGAATGATTCACTCTCTCGGTCGACCATCCGTCCCGAGGGTGAAAAGTCTGTGGCTTTAAATCGCACTCTGTGCCCAAACCCTTACGGAGCGCTCTCGAAAACGAGAAGTGAATCGCGAGTCACGATCGGACACAATCCTCACCGGCACACCATGATAACGGATGATCTCGCTCCAAAAACAATCTGCGCCTTCACTGTTCCACGGTATAAGTGTCTCTACAGGGAATGAAGTGTGCGCTCTTGGTCAAACGGTCGACTATCACCCAAATCGAGAGAACTTCCTGAGTCCTTGGCAAACCAGAGATAAAGTCCATGGAGATCTCTTCCCATTTCCACTGGGTACACTCGGTGGTCGCAACAAACCGGTGGCCCTCTGCTGGGTGCCTTCACTTGTCGACAAGTGAGACACCTACGACAAACTCGCCACATCTCTCTTCATCCCCATCCACGAGAAAGTCCGCTTAAGGTCTGATACATCTTGGTACCCAGGGTGCCAAGCAAAAGGGGGAACAGTGGGCCTCCGAGAGCAACTCGGCTCGCAGCAAACCCGCAATGTCCGGAACACACAACCGCCCCTATAAGTCAACCCACATGCTGGTGAATACACAAAGTCAAAGTCACCGTCAAGATCGACTCACAACCAATCTCTTAAGTGCGGGTCACCCAACTGGTCGCCTATAATCCATTGCCGAATCGACGGGCGAATACATCAATCGAGCTACCTCGGCGGTAACCTCTCCCAACAACATCGCAACCTCGGCCCGCTCGAACTCTCTCTCTCGCAAACTGGTGCTGAACTCAACAACGCCGCAGAGTGCGACGTCTTTCTCGCTCAAAGCATCGGCCACTACATTGGCTTTACCGGATGGTACAAAATCTCGCAGTCATAATCCTTTACCAGCTCTAACCATCTCCTCTCGCCTCATATTCAACTCCTACGAGTAAACAGATACTTGAGGCTCGTGTGATCGGTAAACATCGAA
The DNA here is from genome assembly GCA_036507275.1 of Sicyos edulis. Lineage (NCBI taxonomy): Eukaryota > Viridiplantae > Streptophyta > Magnoliopsida > Cucurbitales > Cucurbitaceae > Sicyos > Sicyos edulis. Next base: position 31,311,333 of record CM071851.1, read on the forward strand.
TCCGCCACCGCATGGTAATGCCTCCAAATCTTGATTGCAAACACCATCACGCCAACTCCATATCATGAGTCGGGTAGATCTCGCTCATACGGCTTGGTGACGGAAGCATAGGCAATGACCTTCCCGTCTTGCATCAACACACAACCTAATCCAAACTTGGAAGCATCATCAGAGACCACGAAACCACTGTCCCCTCCGGATCGCCAACATCGTGCTTGAAGTCAAATCGCGCTTGAGCTCGCAAAACTCTCTCACACTGCTGTCCCAAACAAACTCGACACCCTTCCTCGCCGACGAGTAAGGGGCGAGGCTAAAGCAGTAGAAGTCTCGACGAACCGACGGTAGTAGTAACGCCAAACCAGAGTAAAGTCGCGAATCTCGGCAAGAATCGAAGTCGGCTTGGCCCATGAACTCACGGCCTCAATCTTCGCGGGATCCACGGCTATACCATCTCTCGAAACTACGTGGCCTAGGAAGGCCACCTGTTCCAACCAGAAGTCACATTTGGAAAACTTCGCATAAAGTGGTTTTCCCTCAAAGCTACCAATACTCGCCTCAAATGCTCTGCATGGTCTTCTTTAGACCTCGAATAAATCGAATATCGTCAATGAACACGATGACGACGGTTTGTCCAAAAATGATTTGAACACCCTATCCATCATGTCCATGAACGGTGGGGCATTGGTCAATCCAAACGACATGACCACAAACTCATAGTGACCATATCCGACACGAAGTCGTCTTAGGAATGTCGGCATCCCCGATCCGCAACCGATGGTAACCGGATCTCGATCTATCTTGGAGAACACCAAGCTCCCCAAGCCGATCGAACAAATCATCGATACGGGCAACGGATACTTATTCTTCATCGTCACCTTATTAAGCTCGCGGTAATCAATACATAAGCGCATAGAACCATCCTTCTTTTTCACAAACAGAATCGGTGCTCCCCACGGGGACACACTTGGACGGATGAACCCTCGGTCTAACATCTCCCGCAATCGAATCTTCGGGCCTTTAACTCACTGGCGCCATGCGATGCACGGAGCCTTCGAGATAGGAGGGTCGGCTGCTCGAGCTCAATTGTGAAGTCAACCTCTCTCTTTGGGGGCAACCGGTGAACTCCTCAGAAACACATCCGCGAACTCCCGCACGCCGGCACTGATCAATGCATGACGGCGAGGGGCGCTCTTCCTGCATAACTTGGCTAGATAGCCCCAAGCTCCATGAGCTAGCAAACGACGAGCTTTCACGGTGACACCATCGGCGGGCAAACTCCACCTGGACTCCACGAAACTTAAAGTCGGGCCGACTGGCGGCTGAACACTACTTCTTTCCGGTGGCGGTCAATCAACGCGTGGTTAGCGACTAACCACTCCATACCAAGAATCACATCAAAACCGCTCATAGGCGTAACTATGAGCGTAGCCACTAGCAACTCTCCGGATATCTCGATCCCGCCATCCCTAATCTTATCTCTAGCCAACATATCAACTCCCGAAGGAGTTGCAACAGATAACTCGAAACCTAGAGGCTCTAGCCTCAACTTAGCATGCTCGGCAAACAACACAGATACAAAAGAATGCGTGGAACGAGAATCAAACAAGACAAATGCGCAGTTGATCTAAAACAAGAAGCGTACACCATACCAGTGGCATCCGTGACGCTCGGCCTCCGACGGGTCGTAGCAAACACTCGACCGCCTGCGCTGCTGGCCGAGCCGCCATAGCCGGGCCGATCACAAAAACGGGCCATGTGACCCTCTCTACCACAACGGAAGCACAATCTAGGTCCAGCCGACAAGCTCGGCGTGGACTTTCCCACAAGTAGCACAAGCGGAAATCGCTCGGGTCCTCCTCGCTGCTGGCGAGTGAAACGGATGGAGCTCTCCACGATCTCTGCTTCGAATCGCCTTGGCGGCGCTGCCGCCCCGAAAGTCAAACTTTTCTTCTCGCCCACATATTTCTTTGGGACGGGACGACTGAACAGAGCGGCAACAACCCGCCAGCAGGATACTTCCCATTATAGATCGTGGCTAATCGGGACAGACCCTAGCATAAGTGTCGGGGGCTCGAGCCTCGACATCGGGAAACACCCGCTCAATCCAGATATGAACTTCCGAATCTTCACTCTGGGGTGGCAATCAATCGAGGAGCAAAATATCCATACTCGAGAACTTGCGCTCATATTCCTCAATGGAATCGTAACCCCTCGCTTGAGGTTCGGAAGAGCTCCACCATCTTCTCCCCGAGCCTCATCACCGATGAACTTTACCTTGAACTCGGCCTTGAAGAACTCCCAAGTAGCGGGTGGAGACCCGGTGGTCTCTCGCTCAAGGTGGACTCCCACCACCATCTCGTTGTGCCTCCTAGCACATGAGCCGCACATCTCGGGCCTCTGAATATCGGGGCACACCATGATCGGGAAGGTGTACTCCAAATGGGCAATCCACTGGCCGCCGCTAACGCATCACCGGTGGCATCAAACTTCTCGGGCTTCCACTTCACAAAATCCTTCACCACCTACCCAATTCCTCGGCACCTCTCGCCATATCTCGCCTCTGGGCTACTTGCTCCCGTGGAGCCGAGGTGCACTCGAGCTCTCTTGAACCAATCGAGTCACCGCTCGTCTGGGCTCGGGACTCTTCCCGCTGCGCGCCAACAAGGCTCAGGTCTCGCCTCTGGTCACTCAACATGCCGACCATAAAAGCCCTCATAGACTCAAAGAAACTCGCCCAGGGAGCGATCTCACGGCGCTCGATCGCCTCAACGCCCGCTCTAGGCGAAAGCAGAGGAGCTCTTTGGTGGAATGCCATCGATGTCGCTTGGGACGATGTCCCTGCAGATGTCGATCCGACTCGATACCTCGACCGCTCTCGAACCTCCTCTCCCGATGACGGTGGATCGGCATCTTTGGCGATCTACATCCAAACCAACAACGAATCAAAACTCGCTCTGTCACCATTCCACAACACCAAACAAGGCATACACTAGATGATAGGTATTGTAAATTCTTAACCCTTTTCATTTCTAAAACAATAAATCTAGGCGTACTCGATGACTGCTTGAGTGTTGATGATCATGGAAAACGACCTACAACAAAAGGTCATCTACGAGACTGTGACTCGAGCTCGATATACCAATCAGAAAGACCCGACCCAAATGGGGCTCTAAATGGGCCTTTACCCCAATGCATGTAGTGAAAATAAAAGACATTATGAAAAATACATTTCGGATCCCAAGTAATAATGAAACATTCAACAACCAAACATACATTTTCGAGAAAGCATACTCGATCGAGAGATTTATTTAAACCGTTAAAACAATCCACAAGTACAAATATGCTGGAATCCATAAAACGTAAGAAAACATCCCGGGCTCTGTGTGCCCGTCTACATGCATTGTGGGAAATAACAAAAGCGAAGAGTCATGATAAAATAAAATAGTCGAGAGATGACGCAGGATTCCATGATCACGGCTCCTCCATCACCATCCTGTCTCCCGCTTGATTACCGTGGAAACCACGAGAATAAGGGTGAGTAACGAATTACCCAGTAAGAATCCCCAACCGGGTACAATACGATATACATGATCATCTAGAAGAATGTATGCAAGCTATGAGTACAAACACAGAGCGGAGCACATAGCTAAGTCCACACTTGGACCTCGGATGCCACTCGTGGTCTTAGTCCGGAAATACCACAACACACTAAAACGCGCTTATACGGGAAACAAGTCCCGCCTCACCGCCACCGTCGATACGAAAGGTGCACTAGCTCAAGATCCCGAGGAGCTCTCCGCCGGCGCGCCTGTAATGAGCGTAAGCGCGCACCGCATGCTACCGCAAACTCGGGGTGCCGGGTCTAGTGGCAAGCCGCCTGAGTTCACCACCATGCCTAACTAAATCTCCGGATCGGTGTCACCGACATAGGGGTGTGAGACACGACACGTGAACTATGTCACCGTACCACCGCACCGAGGCTAAGGAACCGGTCGTGGTAGGCTTGCACCAGAAGCGGTCCTTGCCCTAACAGTGGCAATCAAGGGCTACTGGCCGAACACGCCGAGGACGTGCCGATCGCCGGGACGAGGCGGTGCCAAGTCATCATCCCGACCGTTGGGGCATTTAACGATCGCCACCCTCACCCAAGATTGCAGGGCCTACCGGTTGGGATAGCTAATCCCTCACGGGGTCCAAGGATCGGAGAACTGTCTCGAACGTCCTTGCCATAGATGCAAGATACTTTATGCATCTGGCCCGGATGATTCTATCTACCTCAATTCTAAAACTTAACAATAATAACGATTCAATCGATGCAGTCCAATACGTGCTCATCAGATACAAAGAACCTAGCATGATACTACGAAGCAAGAACAGATATCGAACATGCTAGAATAGAACAACCTAGCATGGGCTAACATGAGAAACAATACAAGAGATCATGCGATCAGAATTGCAAGCAGAGCACCTAGAGATAAACATGCTAGTAATCATACACAGGCATACAAAACAACAATCACAAATATACCGCAGGGTCCACACAACCCCGGTAAGAAATCCTTACCTTGGTCGGAAGACTTCTACACACAAATCCTAAGCTGCGGAACAATCCCGAGCTAGCGAGCGGGAACCTAGCAAACCAACAATAATCAGCATCTAAAGTATCTAAACAACAATAGAACAGCAAGCTCGGCTCGGGGAACTCACGTGGCGCGACGACAAGAGCTTGGGGCCGCCGCGTAGCCGGCAGCGGCAGGACGCGCGCTGGCACGGCAAGGGCAAGGACGCTGGCTGGCCGCACTGCACGGCGACGGCAGGGACGCGCGCGCGCGGGCGAGCGTCTGGGCGAAGGCGCGCGGGCGCTGGCGTGCGATGCGGACACGGCGAGCAGCTCGGCAGGGACGCGCGCGCGTAGCAAGTTCGACGGGCGCGCGCGAAGCGTCGGGCGGGCGGCGCGCGGCGAGCGATTCGGCAAGCGGACACGGCGAGGGCGCGCGATGGGCGACGCGGTGCGGCTGGACGCGCGCGGCGCCGGGCGAGGACTCTGGCGTCGCGGCGGCGAGCGGGCGATCTGGCGATTCGTGGCCTGGCGAACGGCAAGGCCGCTGGGACAGATCTGGCGCGTGCGAAGCGACGGCCGACGGACGTGGCGACAACGGGCGATCGAGAGCGATGGTGTGCGGGAGGTCGCGACGGTGGATCTCGCGAAGCCGCCGTCCGCCCGGCGTGGCGTCGCGGGGGTCGCCTCCAACAGATCTGGGCGTGCGACGACGGCTGCTTCTCTCGGCTGGCTGCAAACAACACAAACACCCACAACACTCTACCACTTACCTTCGGCCAGCATCAAACCCAAATGAGGAGATGAAGAGGATGAAGACTTACCCGGAAATGATGATGATCGATCCCAAGGAGATGCAAGGATGAAGAATCGGCAAGGCTATGGAGATGGAGAGCTTGGGCGGCCAAGAGATGTTTTGGAGAAGGAGATGAAATAACCTATTTCTATTTCATTTAACCAAATGCACCAAAACTCCAAAAATCCAAGGTTAACTAAGATGTGATGCAGAAAGAGTAACAAGAGCACCTAATGGCTCAAATGGCACACCTCCCTACAAGCTTCCCAGGAGACCCGGGTTCAAATCCCGGCTGCAGCACAAATTCCTTTATTTTTACTTTTGCAACAACCCTTGCTCAAACCAAACCACAAACCCCTCCAAAAACCTACATAAAACCATCCAATAATTTTAGTAACTGGAAAAGACACAAACGACCCTGACGGCCCGACCAAATTACCAAATTACCCCTAGGGCATACCTGGAAGACCGGGAAGAAAAACCTGGGTCGTTACACCAACTCACTCTCAAATGAGGCTCAGCTAATCGCCAACTGCGAAAGCACAACAACTAGAAGCAAAGCCCGAGAAAGGCTTGCTCTACAGAAACTCAAACCAGGCTCATAACGAGCAAAGCTCGCCTCCAAGCTACCACTCAACTCTTAAGTCCAACTGGCTACTCAAAGGACTTCCTCCTTTTAGCTTAGGCCTAACCCATCTTGCGACTAGAAACTCCACACACGGAACATCGCAAGGAATACGAACTGACGAGGCTATCTCCAAAGATAATACTCGAGGCTGGCATCCATGGTGCAACTCAACCACCAAGGAAACTAGGGGGAAAAACTTCAAACCCCAAGAACCAACAACTTTCCAGCAAAAGCTCAACTCTTAAACTGGCTGGCCACCGCTCTTGCAGGGACAAACAACTTTTCGCTTGCGAACAACACAATGCAGGGACCCTCTCGCTGGGCTAACCACTGCGCTACTCTGATCCACTACACAACTCAGGAGCTACGCTGACTCCTCCTCAACGGAAAACGATTTCCCAGCAAGCAAACTCTAAAGGGCAGCGAACATCACACACACTCGCTGACTTGCTCAAACCCAAGGGCAACAACAACCAACTCTCTTGGAAGCAACACCCAAGGGAAACTCAACTGATTGGACCACCAATCCAGAACTAGCCGAACTTACTCAACCACCGGGTGAGGGGTCAACTCCCAAAACCTCCTAACTAGAAACAAGCCTCAGGGAAACGCCCTCCTGCTCGAACCGAGCTAGCTCTCGAAACAACAAGAGAACCAAATCTTGGTCAACACCAAGCACCAACTAGCCACCACTCCGGAACCAATCCGGACTCTACTCCAAACAAGCACTAGCTTGCTAGACTACCAAATCTGCGCAGCAACTCACCCAAGGAACACCGCTCGGGTCTAATCGAGCTCGAGAGGCTCTCCACAAACTAGGGATCCTCGATCACCCTCCGACACACACGGTCGTCAAACAATCTAATGCAGACAAGCGGCTACACGGGCACAACCTTCTCCAAAGATCTCAACTACGCTGGCCAACTCCAACTTGGAAACTAAAAGAGCTAAACGCTACTGAACGCGCCATCCTCCTACTCAAAGCAACAACCTCAACATACCTTACGCCCAAGGTAAGGATCCGAACAGCTCTCTTAGCCAAAACGATCGAAATCGCTGCGGCTTTGCTATCACCGCTCTTGCTCGGTTCCAATCGAACTCGCGTGGCAAGGACCAACTAGCAAAACTTGCTTAACCAACAGGCCAAGAACGAGCACGGCATCCTTACGACCAAAGCTAGGGCACTTGCCAAGAACTAAAGCCTTGACACCTCAAAGATCGAGCACTGGCTCCTCAACACGAACCTCTCGTGGTTTTCCAAACATAAACCACTTTAACGAGCTACGCAAAAGTGCACGGGGTGTACGGCTCCAACTTGATCCCTTAAGATCCAAAGCCAACAAGGGCTCTCACACAGTGGCAACTTTTGCCTCCAAACAGAGCCACAACAAACAAGGAGCAACAAGAGTTCAAACCCACTCTGGGCCAACTCACCACGAAAAGCCACATTGGCCAACTTACTCTTACAAGCGCAAAACCACACCAAGCTAACATTCCTCAAAACAATGTGCTCACTAAACGCCCTCCGATCAGCCATCCAACTCATGGCTCTAACATTGGATCAACCACGCATCCACGATGCCAACACTAACCATACTAGGGTAACTCAAAGGGTAGCCGAATCATGCTACCATCAAGCCGGCTCACAAAGCTCACAACACAGCGCGAGAACTCGAACGCGCTAGCTCTTAATGACCTATAGCATCCTTTACACCCAACTCTCGAGAGATCCCGAACAGCTCCTACTTTCCTCGAAAACCTCAAACTTGTAGTCCTCGACTACCACCGAGCTAGATCTCTTAAGCAACCCAAACAGTGCAACCTCGTGAAAAGGGTACAAGACAAGCGGGGATGCTATACTGCAGGCACCATCGAACCACCGCACCAAAAAGTGCCAAGCGGCCCGAATCTAGGCCTCCTCTCAAAGCTTGGTGCCACAGCACTACATCCATTACAACACGAATCAGCCCTAAACGAGCTTTACGCCTCGGAGGAAAGTCACACTCCAAGTGACGGGCAATGGCACTCAGCAATGGAGTCCAAACACTCGAAAGCGACCTAATCTCGGCATCTCGACCAACAGACATGCCAAGGCCTACTCTCGCATCCCACTCGATGATCACAAAATCTCAGCTAACTTTTGCATCTCACTCGATGCTCAACAAAAGCTCAAAGCTAACTCCTCGGGTGGCGTCAACTAGTTCCACTATGGGAACATCCAAATAAAAAGAGTGCTCCACTCTACTAGCCATTGAAATCCACATACGGATCAAACCCCGGCAAGCAAACTCCAAAGCGCACACAGCTCACGAGGGCACTAAAAGAACTGGCCGCACAACGACGGCATGCTTGCAAGGGGCGCATGTGATGTCTCTACATCCGCCTCAAGCCACTAACACGGCAACTTGCCAATCAATCGGGCGATCGGTGGAGACTCGCTAGTCCCCTCTCAAGGGACTACCACCACCAATCGGCTGTACCGATAAAGACGGAACGCAGACACCTCGGCCTCTCGAGCAATGAGGACATCCCAACACACGGATGTTAAACTCAAACTCGCCAACCGCTTTACTACTAGCTAGCAGGACTTTCTAATACATCGAGCTCTACAGGCATCCACTTGCCAAATCGGGCGGCTCCATCAACGCCAACAAACTCAATCGCATAAACTGTTGATCATGCCCTCCCGGAACCTCCGGCTACAAGAGGCTCTTTGGGGAAAAATGTGAAACAAACTCGTCATTTGGGCTATCTGTGCTCGAGACTCCTCACTACGCGCTACAAACTGCGCACCGGTCTGCTGCTCTCGATAGCTAAAGACACGCCATCAACCCTCTCATGGTGGAGCACACTCGCTCAAGGAGTCATACTCGAGGCGTGCTAGCCTCTACCCCTCCTCTAGGCAACTCAATCGCGGGGCCAACTCGCCAACGGGCTAAACAACCTGGGACGCGGCCTCAACATCAACACGATCGGTCCGGCTCCTCGGCCGGACATGCCAAGCGTCTGCTCTCTGAAAGTGCGATCAACACATGGCGATCCGCACAAGGCACCTCCACCCTCTCACTAGGGGAGAAACCAACAATCGGGCCACAAATGGCCTATGGGAGTCTAATCTCGCCTCCTCGCAGTGCGACGATCGACTGGCTGGCGACCGCATAAAGCATAAATCTTTGGCCCACACTGGGGCTCTCATCGCTCAACAAATCGCGCAGACTGCGGGAAGTTGGCATGATGGCTCTCTAAGCCCAAACCAACAACGAGTCAACCGCTCGTCTCCGCTCCACAACTCTACACGGGCATAAAAGCTAGAAGAAAAGTATTGTAAATTCTTACCCCTTAACTTAATTGAACTCGGACAAACCAAGCGGCCGTGGAGTGCATGATGATCATGGGAACAACAACCTACAAAGCAAAGTTAGTCTACAGAATCTATGACTCTGTGCTCTGATACCAACTGTAAGAACCCGACCCAAAACATGGTCCTAAACCTGGGATCTCACTCAGAATGCAAGTTAAATATGATAACAAGCGGTTTATAGCTCATATTTAAAAACCTTTCAAAACATATGAGAAGGGGGAGCCCTTAAAACATACACCAACAATTTTCATCTAAAACAATCCAACAAAGTAAAACAACCTGGCCAGTGTTTAATAAAATGTACAATACAATTTAAGCAACGTTTCAAACAATGTTCCCCTAGGACTCCTGTCCATCTACATGTTGAATAAACAATGCAATAATAAAAGACAGAGTGCCGGCGGTTCTCCATGATCAATCAGCTCCCTCCGCTAGCCCTCCTAGTGTTGTCTCAAGTTACCTGAAAGATAAATAAGGGTGAGTATAAACATACTCAAGAAGAATCCCCAACCGGGTACAATACGATACATCAGTCATCTAGCACCTCAACATGCAAGCAAACAAACTATCAACACGGATCATAGCTCAACGAGCTCATAAAACAAGATCCGAAACATCGGAAGTCTCTTACTTTCGGAATCATCTAGATCTCCTACTTTCGCCTAATGATTGGTTCTCATAACCAATCCGGGACATCCCCGAGGGTCTTTCTCCTCGGCCAATTGATCACTCAAGAACCGATCCCAAGATGTCCGACACCTCGAGGGTCTTTCTCCTCGACCAATTGATTAGCTCAAAAGCCAATCCCAATGGGTGTCCTCAAGGGCCTCCTTGCCCTCGCTAACAACTGGACTATCGGAGAGTACCCAAGTCCGGCTCTAAGCGGAAGGAACGGTGTACTCACGAACATTAGCTGGGAGCTCTCCGAGCAGGCGACTAACGCTGGGCAGCGCGCGCACACCGCATGCTCATCTCGCAACCGCGTAAATGCGGGGCCTAAGGGCAAACTACGCGGGTCAAGTACGCATGCCTAAAGACTCGAAGCGGTGTCACCGAACACAGTGAGTGCGAGGCCCCTCGGCACTCATGCGTGCACTGTACCACCGACTGAAGCTAAGAACCGCCAAGGCAGTTTGCACCGCTGGCGTGGTTCCGCTCTAGCAAAGCTACAAATCGGGCTTATGCCGATGTGGTAGCTACATCACACATCGCACGGGGAAGCAATGTACGTTATGCTTCGCTCTACTCCCGACCGGTGGGGACAAAGTACGTTATGTCCGCTCTCAAAGATCCGGATGATGACAAACCCTACTACACTATCTACGAATACTGAGTAAATCAATGATTCCTAGCTAGCAAGCAATGACCGACATCAATCACATTTACCTAGCATGATACTACAACTTAAGCAGGAATCACAAGCATGCTAGAAGAACAAACCTAGCATGGCACTAACATGTAAAATCAACAAACATGCTAGCAAGAGATCAAACAAAGTCGCTATCACTATCATGCTCATAACAATCAAAGCAAACATACAAGGCACAATCGAGATATATCGCAGGGTCCACACAACCACGGTAAGAAATCCTTACCTGGGACAAGCAGAAAATAATCACAAATCAACCAAGCAATCCTCGAGCCTCTAATCGAACCAAATAGCCTAAACATCAAATAAAGCGCCAAATCACATACATAAAAAAACCCAAATAAATCAACAACCAAGCAAACAACAAAAGCAGGCCCAACGAAGAAAAGACTCAGAAATACCATCCGAGAAGCCACAAGGATCGGGCCAAGCCAACACATCACAAGCTGTGCCGGGCATCGGGCAGGGGCACTGGTGGTGCTGGTGGCGCGCGCGACACGGCGCGCTGGGGCGCTGGCGGCAGGCAGCGCAACGCGCGCGCGCGAGCAGGAAGAAGAGCGCGCGATGGCGCGACGACGCGCTACTGAGGACGCGACTTTGAGCGCCTCGGCGTAGGGGACGGCTTGGCGCTGGCGCGAGGCGCTGACGCGCAGCAGGATGGCACGCGCGATGACAGATCTCGGGCGCGAGAGGGGAGCGATGGCGAGCGACGGCGATGTGGGTGAGATCTGGCGAGGCGAGCTCGGATCTGGCGTCTGGTGTGAAGACGCGCGATCTCGGCCGGCTGGCGACGGACGGACTCGCGACGGCGCGATCTGGCGCGCGAGGGGCTCGGCTGGTGCGGCGATCTTTGGGCGCGACGGCAGCGTGCGGATCTGGCCGGCCAGTGGCTGACGGCGGCAGCAGCCTCTCGGCTGCGGCTAGGCTAGGGCTGGGAGAGAGAGAGAGAGAGAGAGAGAGAGAGAGAGAGAGAGAGAGAGAGAGAGAGAGAGAGAGAGAGAGAGAGAGAGAGAGAGAGAGAGAGAGAGAGAGAAAGAGAAAAAGAAATAGAAAAAGAAAAATAAAAAGAAAAGGAAAATGGGTTTGGACAAAAAGGAAAAAAATAAAAGAAAAGGGAAATAAAAGGAAAAATGGGATTTTATCCTCCTTTCCATCCTTAACCAATTTTCTTTCCAAATTTAAATAAGTCTTAAAGTCCTTAAATCCCATTTCAGCTTCCTCCTTGAGACCCTAGTGAAGCAACCTTTTCCAAACAATAACTCTCACTTAAAACAAACTCCCAAATCATCTCTAAGGGCACAGGCTCGAATCCCAAAGGAAACACCCAAACAACGATCACTTTGCCCAAAACCCAAATCACAACCAACTCCCAAACGAATATCCCAAACATCTCGGGACTCGCAGACCACCAACAAACAAGCCTCAACAAAGGCGGAGCCGCCTCAAGCCCCGAAAATCCACAAATCCCGCCCGGGAGCAAAAGACCAAAATACCCCTAAGGGTCAAAAAGCACTCTAACGGCCCAACCGAACCATCGAATCAACCAGGAAGCACCTCGAGAACTGGAATAGAAAACTGGGCCGTTACATGTGCTTAGCTGAGCAAGACAGCGAGCGGTTGTGAAGCTCTCTGTCCTTTGGATGTCCGCTTGTAAGGATCTGTTTCTCCTTGGGAGTTGTCAGGTTATTCCTTTGTAAGGACCCGACCAAACTAACGGTCTCTAACCTAGATCCTTTCTTAGCATGGATAAATAAAATATGAAATCACTTATAGAGAGTACCAATTTAAAACTTTTCATTCAACACAACTGAATTCAAGCATAAAATCCATTAAGCAAACCAACAAGTAAAGTGACTGTTCGGTACTTTCAAGAAAATCAAGGAAACAGTCCGAGAAGTCTTAAACAAGTTTTTGAATGAATGATATTCTAATGACTCCAGTCCAACTACATGCTAAACCAACAAAAACATAATAAAGTGAAATAGTCTTAGAGTTGGGCCGTTCATGATCATCCAACAGCCTCCTCCTAGCCATCCTGCCTCTGTCCCAAGTTACCTGGTGGAAGGACACAGAAAAATAAGGGTGAGCAATGTATTACTCAGTAAGAATCCCCAACCAGGGGTACAATACATAAACATAGCATTTAGCACACCGACATGCAACCATACAATGACTTAGGACAAACCGGTTGTTTAGGCTAAGAGCTAACACTAGATTTGGCTCGCCAAGGGCTTACAATTACAACTCGCCTAGGTTCTACACCTGGATGCCCATCGGGGTCTTACACCTCAATCAATGATGCTCATCGGGGTCTTACACATACGAATGCCCATCGGGGTCTTACACCTCAATCAATGATGCCCATCGGGGTCTTACACATACGGATGCCCATCGGGGTCTTACACCTCAATCAATGATGCCCATCGGGGTCTTACACATACGGATGCCCATCGGGGTCTTACACCTCTAGCCATCAATGCTGCCCTACGAGGTCTTACACATCTAGGATGCCCTTCGGGGTCTTACTCCAGCTATGATCTCAGAGATGCCCATCGGGGTCTTATACTCTTCAGCTACATACGGAATCAGTGCAGTGCCCATCGGGGACTTACCTAATTTTTAGATCACCTGTTAAGCACTAACATAGAACTAACAGATTATAATAGGAACACCAGCACAACACAAACCTGGAAGCAAGAGGAAATATGTAACCTATCCACTAGAAATTTATACAATCACAAGGTAAGACTTGCTAGCAATTATACGCAGGATCCACACACCCCTCTGAAGGAACCCTTACCGGAAGCAAGCAGAGAAATATCAATCACACCCAACAAGTGACCCTCGAGCTTCTATGCGATCCCAAGCAACCTAAGCAAGTAATAAAATCACCCTAATTAAACAATCAGCAGCTATTATCTCAAGGTTGAAGAGAGAGGAGGCTCGAGATTTACCAACCGAGAAGGCAACAAGCTCGGCACCAAGCTATCACGGCCAGGCAGTCTCTCGGCAGGGCAGCGTGCGGCAGAGGCAAGCAGACAGGGCTCGGTGGGGCGTCGGGCGCTGTCGGCCGACGCCGCACACGGGCTCGACGCGATCGATCAGCAGACACGACGGGCTACCGGCGCGCCGCGTAAGGACGTGGACGTCTGACGGTGACACGGCGAGCTCGCGCTGGGACGGCGCGAAGGACGGGCAGGCGACGCGGCGAGATCGCGCTGGGACGGCGCGAAGGACGGCAGGGCGACGCGGGCTGGCTGCGACCGCTGCGATGGATCTGCTGTAGGGCTGCTCGACGCGGCCTGGGCTGGCGGCTGCGCGCGCTGAGGCAGAGCGATGACGACGGATCGAGCTAGGCGGTCGCGAAGGACGGCTAGCAAGGGCGGCAGACGGCGATGGCGGCGCAGGAGGAGGGGTGGGCGACGGCTAGGGTGAGAAGGAGAGGGTGGGTGGCTAGGGTTTTCCTTTTTCCTTCTCTTTTCTCCTCTTTTCTTTTCTTTCCTAAAATTAAATCAACTTTGGAGAAATCTCAAGATCCCTTCCCAAGGCTTCCCTCCTTCGAGTCCTAGCTGACGCTTAATTTTCCTTTAATTAAATCCAAGCTTCCAATTCCCTTAAGTCTAGGGCCCGAATCTCCCAAGGAACCCTTAAAAGAAATTTCTTATTTCACCCCGACCAATAAATCGCCAAAACCTTAACAAATCCAATCGCTCCCGGAAATAATGCTACAAAAACCTTATCTCACAATTAATGTAAACTGGTCATTACAATACTCCTTCCTTAGAAGACTTCCGCCCAGGAAGTCACAGATTGGAATAACTCCGGGTAGTTTCTCCTCATCTCCCCTTCCAACTCCCAAGTAGCTTCCTCAACTCCCTGATTCCGCCACTGCAGTTTCACTAAATCAATGGCTCGGTTCCTATAAACCTTCTTCTCGAATGCTAAGATCTCTATGGGTTTCTCCTCAAAGCTCAGGTCACTGTTCAACTGCAAGGGCTCAAAATCTATGATGTGCGCAGGATCTGCCACGTACTGGCGGAGCATCGAAACATGGAACACACTATGCACTGCAGCCAAGGACGGCGGCAGTGCCAACCGGTAAGCTACAGCCCCAACTCTCTCCAGAATCTCAAAAGGTCCCACAAACCTGGGGCTCAGCTTCCCCTTCTTACCAAACCTCAGAACTCCACGCATAGGAGCTACCTTGAGGAAGACATGATGGCCAACTTCAAATTCTAACTCTCTACGCCTGACGTCGGCGTAGGTTTTCTGCCTGCTCTGGGCAGTCAACATACGAGCCTTAATCTTTTGGACCGCTTCATTGGTCAATTGGAGCAACTCCGGACCCAAAACTTGCCCTGTCTCCACCTCTTCCCCAAAAGACGGGGGATCGCAACGCGTTTACCATACAACGACTCAAACGGTGCCATCTGAATGGTTACCTGATAATTGTTGTTGTAGGCAAACTCCATCAAATATAAGTACTGGTCCCAACTGCCCGGAAAGTCTAACACGCAGCTCGCAACATATCTTCTAAGATCCGATTTATCCGCTCTGTCGACCATCGGTCCGAGGGGTGGAAGCGTACTATATAGCCGCACTGTGCCCAATCCGACCTGAAGGGATTTCCAAAAATCGGGACGTAAAATGGGAGTCTCGATCGAGAGATAATCTTAAGCGGCACTGCGTGGTACCTAACTATCTCGCTCCAGAACAATCGTGCCACCTTTGCTCCACGGTATAATTTATCCTGCCAGGAATGAAGTGCGCACTCTTGGTCAACCTGTCGACGATCACCCAAATTTGTGCATAACCTCTGGGTGTCCTGGGCAGACCCGAGATAAAGTCCATGGTAATCTCCTCCCACTTCCACTACGGCACCCCAAGTGACTGCAATAACCCTGCTGGTTTCTGCCTAGGTGCCTTCACTTGTTGACAAGTGAGACATCGACTGACAAACTGGGCAATATCCCGCTTCATTCCCATCCACCAAAAAGTTTGTTTAAGATCTTGGTACATTTTGTTACCCCCTGGGTGCCATGCAAAAGGCGAGGTGTGAGCCTCGGTCAACAACTCTGGCGCGAATCGGCCTCCTACTGGGACACATAGTCGACCCTTATATCTCAAGCCACCATCTGCAGATACTACAAAATCGAAGTCACCATCGATCTGAACTCTTTCGTACAAACTCTTTAACTTTGGGTCATTCAGCTGGCCATCGATAATCCTTTGCCTTATCGACGGTTGGATGGTCAGCTGAGCTACCTTGGCGGCAACTTCTCCTAACAACACTGCTATTCCTGCCCTCTCAAGGTCTTTCCTTATATTACTTCTGGGGTTTGACAGCGTTGCAAAATGCGAGGTCTTCCTACTCAGAGCATCAGCTACAACATTAGCCTTCCTGTGGTGATACAAGATTTCACGATCGTAATCCTTTACAAGCTCCAACCACCTCCTCTCGCCGCATGTTCAGTCTTTACAGGTAAAGAAATATTTGAGGCTCTGGTGGTCCGAGAAAATTTGAATCTTTTCCCCATACAGTAATGCCTCCAAATCTTAAGAGCGAAGACGACAGCTGCCAACTCCATATCATGGGTCGGATAATTCGCTCATGCGGTTTCAATCGCCTCGAGGCATACGCTATTACTTTACCGTCTTTGCATCGAACACACACCTAAACCAAACTTGCTTTGGCATCATCATGACACTACGAAACCCCTGTTCCCCTGAATCGCCAACACCAAATGCAGACGTCAAAGCGCTCTTGACTTTAGCGAAACTCTCGTCGCACTTCTCATCCCAAACGAAATCGACGCCCTTCCTCGTCAACCGAGTAAGAGGTGAAGCTATAGCAGAAAAGTTCCGAACGAAGCGGCGGTAATATCCGGCCAGACCCAGAAAACTACGAATCTCTGACACGGTTGTCGGTCTAGCCCACGAACTAACTGCCTCAATTTTCGAAGGGTCCATGACCACTCCCTCCTTAGACACCACGTGCCCTAGAAAAGCTACCTCCTCGAGCCAAAAGTCACACTTAGAAAACTTCGCATAAAGCTGGTTCTCGCGCAAGGCTGACAAAATCTACCTTAGATGCGAATCATGGTCCTCCTTAGACTTAGAATACACAAGAATGTCATCTATGAACACGATGACAAAGCGGTCCAAGAACGCCTTGAACACTCTGTCCATCATGTCCATGAATGCACTGGGCGTTCATCGGTCGAAAGACATGACTACGAACTCATAATGACCATACCTCGACACTGAAAAGTTGTCTTTGGGATATCTCGCATCCCGGATCCTTAATCGGTGGTAGCCCGACCTCAAGTCAATCTTTGAAAACACACATGCTCCCGAGGTGGTCAAATAGATCATCAATGCAATGCGGCGGTGGATACTTGTTCTTGATGGTTACCTTATTCAATTCCCTGTAATCGATGCATAGACGCATCGAGCCATCCTTTTTCTTAACAAACAGCACGGGTGCTCCCCACGAGGACACACTCGGTCTGATAAAACCTCTGTCAAGCAACTCCTGCAATTGCTCCTTTAACTCTTTTCGATTCGGTGGGGCCATACGACACTGAGCCTTCGAGATAGGGCGAGTCCGGCTCGAGCTCTATTGAGAAATCTACCTCCCTCCTTGGAGGCGCACTGTGCAACTCTTCAGAAAAACATCTCGCAAACTCTTGCACAATGGGCACTTGCTTAACGATAATCGACCACGACTTACGCCGGACAACTTAGCTACAAAGCCCCAAGCTCCTCGAGCTAGCAAACGGTGAGCTTTAACTGTCGAAATCACTGGCGGACACAACCCGCTCTGGGTGCCACGGAATCTAAAGCTAGGCCTGCTCGGCGGCCTGAACACTACCTCCTTCCGGCGGCAGTCAATCATCGCATGGTTATCAGCTAACCAATCCATGCCGAGGATTACATCAAAATCACTCATAGCGAGTACTATGAGTGTAACCTGCAGGGACTCGTCGGAGACCTGTATCCAACCGTCCTTTACTTTCTGACTGGCCAACATACTAGCTCCCGAAGGGGTAGCCACAGATAACTCAAAACCTAGGGGTTCTAAAATCATGCAAGCATGCTCAGCAAAAACGGCAGAAACAAAAGAATGCGTGGAACCCGAATCAAACAACACAAAGGCAAAGTGATCAAGAACTAGGAGCTTACCTGCCACTGCGGCCCCAGCTTGCTCAGCCTCCCGACGGGTTGTAGCATACACTCGCCCCGCTGGCTTGAAATTTGGCTGCGCAACTACCGCTTTCTGGTTGCAATACCGGGCCTGATGCCCTTCCTTACCACAGTTATAGCAAGCCCTAGGGTTACCTCCACAAGGACCCCAATGCGGCTTCCCACAAGGTTTACAAAACGGTGGCGGCCTCCCTACGCCCTGCTGGCGAGGCCGATCACGCATCGCGCGATTCCGATCTTTGGTCTCGGCCCTGATAAGAACCCTGGTGGCGCTGACCGCCCACACGACCACTGCCTCCGGAATCAAACTTACGCTTTTGGCCCGAGTACGCTGGGGCCTTCTGCACAGCAGCACTAGCAACTTGTTCTGGAGGATACTTACCGTCATAAATCGTTGCTAGCCGCATACCTTGGCAAAGTCTCTCGGGCTCGCGCCTAACATCCGAGACACTCCTGCCTCAAGCCCGCAATAAACTTCCTGATCTTCAGCTCAGGGGTAGCAATTAACTGCGGTGCGAAGTACCCATACTCCGAAAACTTTTTCTCATAAACCTCGATTGAATCGGAACCTTGCTTAAGGTTTGAAAATAGCTCAATCATCTTCTCTTGGGCTTCTTCACTGATAAATTTTGCCTTGAACTCCGCCTTGAAGAACTCCCAGGTAGCCGGTGGAGACCCGGCCGGTCTCTCACTCAAGGTGGAATCCCACCACCACTTAGCTGTACCAGCTAACACATGAGCTGCACAACGAGCTCGCTGCACCTCAGGACAAGCCATCACCATGAAGGTATACTCCAGCTCAGCTATCCATCTAGCTGGTACCAACGGTTCTCTAGGGCAACTAAACTTCTCAGGCTTCCATTTGACAAAATCCTTCAGCCACTTGCCCAGGTCCTCAGCACCTTCTGCCACAACGGCCTCATTCACAATCGGTTCCTGTGGAACTGGCGGTGCTGATGGCACATCCTCTCATCGAACCAATTCAGCCAGTACTCTATCTCGAACTCGGGACTCTTCCCTGCTGCGGCTAACAAAGCCTACGTTTCAGCTCTCTGTTCGGCCCTCTGGTCAGCTAGCAAGCCAACCATAAGAGCCCTCATGGACTCCGCAAAAGCTACTCCTGGTGCAGCCTCTCGAGGCTCAGATGCCTCCACGCCCTCCCCGGGCAACACAACAGAAGGGCCTGCAGGTGGCCTAACATCTGCTTCAACTTGGGACGACATCCTCCAAAGGTCGAGAATCGTCACGAGTGCCCCGAGCGGTCGGCCTCGACACTCCCGCCCTCTGCGAGTATGGCGGCATGCCGACAACTGCACTCACTAACAATGAGTCGAACCGGTTTTCCTTCCCTACAAAAACAAGTCATGATCATGCAAGTGCAAATAGTATTGTAATTCTTAGCCCTTAACCTTATGGACAAACTCGATGGTTTGTCGAGATACTGATGATCATGGAAAACAACTCGCAATTGCAGAGTCATCTCACGAACCTATGACTCTAAGCTCGATACCAACTGTAAGGACCCGACCAAACTAACGGTCTCTAACCTAGATCCTTTCTTAGCATGCATAAATAAAATATGAAATCACTTATAGAGAGTATCAATTTAAAACTTTTCATTCAACACAACTGAATTCAAGCATAAAATCCATTAAACAAAACCAACAAGTAAAGTGACTGTTCGGTACTTTCAAGAAAATCAAGGAAACAGTCCGAGAAGTCTTAAACAAGTTTTTGAATGAATGATATTCTAATGACTCCAGTCCAACTACATGCTAAACCAACAAAAACATAATAAAGTGAAATAGTCTCAGAGTTGGGCCGTCCATGATCATCCAGTGAGCCTCCTCCTAGCCATCCCCGCTCTGTCCCAAGTTACCGGTGGAAGGACACAGAAAAATAAGGGTGAGCAATGTATTACTCAGTAAGAATCCCCCAACCGGGGTACAATACGCAAACATAGCATTTAGCACACCGACATGCAACCATACAATGACTTAGGACAAACCAGTTGTTTAGGCTAAGAGCTAACTGTAAAGACCCGACCCGAATGGGGTTCTAAATGGGCCCTTACCTCAATGCATGCATACAAATCAACACTAGAATTTGCAATAGGGTTGTTTCGGATTCTAAGTAAAAACCAAAAAAACCGGCAAGAGTTCATTTAAAAAGTCAATACAAAATTCTTGAAACCTGTCCCTGTTTCCAAGCACCTGTTCCAAGACAAATACATTTCCAAAACTTACTCTAATCAGAGTTGAACAACGGGTTTTCCATGATCACAGCTCCTCCTCCAGCCATCCTGCCTCGCGCCATGGTTTCCTGAAAGATAAGTAAGGGTGAGTAACGAATTACTCACTAAGAATCCCCAACCGGGGTACAATACGATATAATCAATCATGTAGTACCAAAGCATGCAAGCAAACAGCCACCAACACAGATTATAGCTCAACGAGCTTACAAAGAAAGATCTGGAGTCATCGAAAGTCTCCTACTTCCGGACTAGGGATTGGTTATCCTGACCAATCCTGGACATCACCGAGGTATCTTTCACTCGGGGGGGAAAACACTGATTCCCAAGAATGTGCTCAAGGGCCTCCTTGCCCTTGCACTAATCTGGACTTACGGGAGAGTACCCAAAGTCAGGCTCTAACGGAAGGAATGGTGTACTCACGAACATTAGCCCGGGGGAGCTCTCCAAACCGGCAACTAACGCGTGTGCGCGCACACCGCATGCTCTTCTGCAACCGGCGTAAATGCGGGGGGCCTAAGGGCAAACTACTCGGGCCAGGTACGCATGCCTAAGACTCGGAAGCGGTGTCACTGATCACAGTAGCGCGAGGCCCTCGGCGCTCATCTGTGCAGCCTGGTCCACCGACCTGAAGTTAAGAATCGGCCAAGGCAGGCTTACATCGTTGGTAGGGTTTCGCTCTAGCAGGCTACAAACTAGGCATACGCCAATGAGGTAGCTAAGTCTCATTGGCTGCCGGGAGGGGGGAGAAAAAGCAAGGTATGTTATGCTTTGCTCAATATCCGACCACTAGGGACAAAGTACGTTATGTCCGCTCTCAACCCCTGAAGCAATGCTTCGCTTTGCTCCCGACCGGTGGGGACAAGATACGTTATGTCCGCTCTCAGCCTCTGGATGATGACAAACCCTACAACTCTATCTAAGAGTACAGAGCAAAAAGCAATGATTCCTGGCTAGCAAGCAAAGACCGACATCAATCACACTACCTAGCATGATACTACGAGCTTAGCGGGAATCATAAGCATGCCGCGAGAACAAACCTAGCATGGCACTAACATGTAATATCAAGCAAACATGCTAGCAAGAAATCAATCAAAGCTGCTCTATTATTATCATGCTCATAACAGTCAGCAAACAAGCAAGGCAAAATCATGACAATATCGCAGGGCCCACACAACTCCGGTAAGAAATCCTTACCTGGTCGGAAGACAACAACACACAATAAAATTAACTGCGATCGAACCCGAGCTACCTATAACGAGCCAAGCAAACACAACAATAATCATAAAATAGCCCTAAATATAATAAAATAAATAGGGCTCGGCTCGGGAGCCACTCACGAGGCGCGGCTGACACGCGAACGAGCCGGCACAGACTAGCTAGGCGACCAAAGTGGTGGCCGGGCGCGCTGGGCCGCAGGGGCGCGAGGCGCGCGCGGAGGACGCCTGGCCGCAGCGGACGGCACGCGAGCGACAAAGGAGCTCACGGGCACGGGCGCTGGTTCGGCTGGGCGACGGCGTGCGGCGCGGCTCGGCACAAGGGACGACGCGAGGGCGCGCGATCTGGCGCTGGGACGCGCGACTCGAACGCGGACGACACGCGATCTGGCGCTGAGCTCGGCACTATGCGACGCGACCTGGGCTACACTGTGCGAGGCAGGGGCTCGGGCGACAATAGCTTGGCGACGCGAACCAGGGCAGGGCGAGCTCAGGCTGGCAACGCGACGGCCTAGGTGAGGGCTTGGGCGACGCTGGCACTGCGCGGACGAGGAGATCGGGCTGGCGACCTGGGCGAGCAGGGCTCGAGCTGGGGCTTGGCTCGGGCTAGCTGGCGACCAAAGGGGCTGGCTCGGGCTAGGTGGGGGGCTTGGGGAGAGAGAGAGAGAGAGAAAAAAAAAAAGAGAGTAAATAAAAGAAAAATGGGAAAAAAGGGAATAAATGGGATTTTTATCCATTTTCCATCCTTATCCATTTTTATCCAAATTAAAACCTTAAAATCCCATTTCCCGGCTTCCTCCTTCGAGACCCGACTGAAGCAACCTTTTCCAATAAATAACCTCACTTAAATCCAACTCCCAAATCAACACTAAGGGCCCGGGCTCGAATCCCAAAGGAAGCACTCAACCAACCATCACTTTGCCAAAGCCCAAACCACAATCGAGCTTCCAACCGACTAGCCCAAAAGACCAAAATACCCCCAAGGGTCAAAACCGCTCTAATGACCCAACCGAACAACCGAATCTTGACCCGAAGGCACCTCGAAAACTGGAATAGGAAACTGGGCTGTTACAAACACAATTTCCTCTATTTTTACTTTTGCATCTATCCATGCTCAAACCCATCCACAAAGCCTAAAAAACCTACAAAAACCCATCCAATAATTTTAGCAACTGGAAAAAGACATAAACGGCCCTGACGGCCCGACCAAATTACCAAAATACCCCTAGGGCATACCTGGAAGATCAGGATGAAAACCTGGGCCGTTACAATATTCCCTCCTTTTTATGACTTTCGTCCTCGAAAGTCCTTAAGACTAAAACAGCACAGGATACTGCAATCTCATCCCGTCTTCCCCGCTCACGAGCGACCTCCTTTGAACTCTGACTCCTCCACTGAACTTTTACCAAACGGATCTCACGATTACGCAACGTCTTCGTCTCAAAGACCAGAATACTTACAGGCTTCCCCTCGAAGCTCAAATCCTCAATTAGCTGCAAAGGCTCAAAGTCTACAATGAGCGATGGGTTTGGCACATACTGCCTCAACATCAAAACATGAAAACACTGTGCACAACTGACATCAACGGAGGAAAGGCTAACCAATATGCAACTCTGCCAATCCTCTCAAGAATCTCAAACGGACCAACAAAACGGGGACTCAACTTCCCACGCTTACCAAACCTCCACACACCTCAACTCGGTGCAACCTTAAAAACACGCACTGTCCAACCTCAAATTCTAAATCTCGACACCGAACATCGGCGTACCTCTTCTGCCTGCTCAGAGCTGACACAAACGAGCTCTAATCGTCTGCACTGCACTACTGGCCAACTGCAGCTACTCAGGATCCAAAACAAATCTGACGACCACCAACCTTTTCCCAGAACACTGAAATCCTATAACACTTACAATACAACGCCTCAACGAAACTATATGAACTAACTGTTGGGAACTGCTACCCAAGGCAAACTCATAAAACCAACACTGGTCCCTCGCTGCCTAACCACAGAAACACCAACTCGCAACAAGATCTAAGGGACCTGGTTCACACCTCCCAAGACCATCGGTTAGAGGGTGAAAACACTACAGGACTGCACTCGGCTCATATGCCTCCTAACAACGCTCTCCAGAACCACAGTTCATCAACGCACTGCCTAGAATAACCTTTGTTGCCACACCCCGGTGCCAACAACTCTAGCCTGCAACTGCCATGCCACTACTCCACAGTAATGACATCTCCACCTGGGCGAGGTGCGAGCTCTAGCTCATCAAACTAATCCACCAAAAATCCGAACTCACACAAAGAACCTCAACCAATTTGCACTTCCACCTGCACTCCTTCAAACCAACAACTTGAATGCTACGAACTCGGTAGCCTAACCATCCACACACTGCATAACCACACCAATCTACTCAACTCCAACTCGACCTAGATCACTGACTAGAAAAGTCAACCTGCTATCAACAGGGCCCCAGAGGGCTCCCTCCACCAAACTTACCTCCATGCAAGCAATGGAACTAAGCTTGCCTCAAATATGAAACACATCTCACAAGTCCAAACGATAACACATACATGCTAAATCCTGTAGCTTAGGCTTATTACACCTACCCACCGAAACTTCACAAACGGGACGCCACTACTCGGTTAACACCAACTACCAAGAACAAGAATACCAACAATGGCTGGCAGAGCGCAAGCTACACTAACCCGCAAGGATCCCTCAAAAGGTCAAGACCCTAATCCAGCCACAATGGTGCAACCTCAACCCACAACTGATACAAAGGGGGTTCTTCAACTACAAAGGTGCAACAGCTCCCAGGCCAAACACACAAAGAACCTTAACCGACTAGGCCCAACACTCACAAGAGCAGAACAACCCTTACTTTAACCTCCAGAACACCACTCAAGAGTCCGCTTAACTGGACAAACAACTGCTTCTAAGCAACCAATAAACTTTCCTCTTGCTAGCACCACTACCATCAACTCCAAGACCAAGGAATAATCTGGCAACTCCCAAGGAGAAACAGATCCTTACAAGCGGACATCTGAAGGACAGAGAGCTCCACACACGCTCGCTGTCTTGCTCAGCTAAAGCAACAACACCTAAGTCTCATGGGGGCAACAATAGGGGGGGTCCACCACAGACTGAACCTCCAACCACACACTAGCCAAGACACACCTCCAAACACCAAAAGGGCAACTCTCAACATCCTGGAAACAGGAAAACTACCAACAGGGCACGAACCACTCGCCCCACGAGCAAAACTAACTTCTAGCAACTCGAAACCACACCTTGGTCAACACCAAGCACCAACCTGCCACCACACCGAAACTAATCCGGACTCTACTCCAAAGAAACTCTAGCTTGCTAGCCTACCAAATCTGCCAACAACTCACCCAAGGTCTACAACCTACACGACTCCGGCTTGCCAACTGAAACTCACTACCTGGGTCTGACTGAGCTCTGGTGAGGCTCTCCACAACTAGGGTTCTTCGGCAACACTCGACACACACTGTCGTCTAATGGTCTAACAGCCAACTACCTGAACAAATAACTTCTTTTTCCAGCATCACAACCATGCTGTCCTGCTCCGAACCTCGAAACCAAAAAGACCAGAAAAATGCTTGAGAATGTGTCATCCTCCTACTCAAAGCATCAGCCACATCGTAGCTTCCACCAAGGGTAAGGATTCCGAGCAACACCCTTAGCAACTACGGTCAGGAACTACGCGGCTTCACTACAACCACCATTTGTTCAGTACCATCTGAACTCCAACCATGAACACAAGAGGTTCCACCAACCAAGCTTAGGTCCAATCTAACAAAACTTGCCTAAGCAACAACAACCCACTACACGAGCACGGCATCCTTACAACCTCAACTAAAGCCTTACAACATCCACGGAATCCAACTTCTCCAAGAACTGGGCACTGTAATGACCGGTTTGCCACTAAATGTAAAATAAGGTTTCCTTTTTTTTTTTTTTGTTTGGGAGGAGTCGTTGGAAGGACTCGAACCCTTGGCCTAAAAGGGATTTGGAAGCTTGGGTTTAAATAAGGAAAATAAACGCGTCAGTAGGGGCTCGAGGGGGAGTCTTGGGAAGGTCATATGAGATTCCCAAGTCTATTTAAGTTAAGGAAGGGAATTATATTTAAAGAAAAGAAAAGAGAAAATAAGGACAAAAGAAAGAACCCAAAACCCTAGACTTCTCCTTCACCTCGCCTAAGCCGCCCCACACCGCCGCCGTGCCTCGCCCAATGCCTGTTTGCTTCGCCCCACGACACATCGCACGCCTCGCCGACCATCGCCGACCGCACCGAAAGCCACCGCCACCAGATCGCGCGCGAGCGGCGGCGCTCACCACCACCGCGAACAGCCCAGCCTCCACTCCGCACCAGTCGCCAAGCGCACCGGCGTGTAGCCGCCTCGCGCCCGACGACACCACCCCAGCCAGCGCCGCGCGCCGCGACACCGCGACCGCACCGCCTGCGTGTTCGTGCGTGCGTGCCGCCGTCGTCGCGCCGCCGCCGCCGCAGCGCTGCGCTCCTCGTCCGCTGCCAGCGCGCGCGGCCAGCGCCAGCTGCTCGTCCCTCGTCCCGCGCGCCCACGCCAAAGAATACCGAGAAGCGCCCGGTCAGCGGCGCCGGCGCCCTACTACCCAAAGCGCTGTCGCGCCCCTGCGCTGCTGCCGAGACGAGTGCCTTCTCGGTGGGTAAATTCCCGAGCCTCCACCCTTTGGACTTCCTGCTTTTAAATGCTGTTTATTAATTAGGATGTTTTATTACTTGTTTAGGTTGCTCGAGTTCGCTTAAAAGCTCGAGGGTCGTTATTTGATTCGGGATAATTAACCTCCACTTATTTCCGGTAAGGATTCTTACCGGGGTTGTGTGGACCTGCGAATAGTTGATAGCACGACATTGTAATTATATGAGTTTCTAGTGATAGTTTTCATGTTTTCTTTTGATTCATGTTCGTGACATGTTTACATCCCGTTAGTTCCATGTTAGGCTTTCCTATCTTGATAGAACCATGCTGCTTATTGTATGCTGCTAGATCCAAGTTACGGTTAGATGTGTGATGTATAGTATAGAGGGCCGTAGAGGTAACTAGTTAGGTGTCCCGCTCGGGCAAGACCCGATGGACATCCGGAGGTGTAAGGCCTCACGGGCATCCTAGGTGTGTAAGGCCCACCGGGCATCACCGAAGTCCGAGGTGTAAGGCCCTCACGGGCATCCTAGGTGTGTAAGGCCCACCGGGCATCACCGAGTCCGGAGGTGTAAGGCCCTCACGAGCATCCTAGGTGTGTAAGGCCCTTTGGGCATCACCGAGTCCTAGATTGTGTAAGGCAGAAGGGCATCCAAGCGTAGGACCTAAGAGAGGCTGTTGATGGAAGCCCTTGAATAGGCTCGCCCTAGAAGTAGCTCATAGCCTAAGCCACCGTTCGTGCTCTAAGTCTTTGTATGGTTGCTGTCTGGTGTGCTAAATGAGATGATTTCGTATTGTACCCCGATTGGGGATTCTACTTGAGTAACTTGTTGCTCACCCTTATTTTCTCGTGGCTTTCCACCGGGTAACTTGGGGACAGATTTGGATGGCTAGGAGGAAGCGGCTCGATGATCATGGATAGCCGACTGGGGTCGCACGTTTCTTTAAATGTTTTCCTTAATGATTTAGCATGTAGTGGGACTTGGGTCCCTAGGAAAAAGCACTCAAACTATTTTATGTTCTCGCACCGTTTTCCTTTGAATTGTTTTAAGAAAGTCTCGATCAGTCATTTACTGTTTTATTTAATTGAAATCATGGTTTTGTTTTAAAAGTGTTTATTGCAAAGCTTTAAACTTCCGACTCTGAATGATGTTTAAATTCTTAATCATGCATGCTAAGTATGGACTTTAGGTTAGAGATCTGTTTCTTGGGTCGGGTCCATACGGTTGGTATCGAGCCCGAGTTATAGGTTCTCAGTAGATCGACTGCAGCTTGTAGGTTGTTTTCCATGATCATCAGCGCCCGCCACCATCGTGTATGTCCGTAAGTTTAAAGTTAAGGGTTAAGAATTACAATACGGTTGCACCTTGCATGTACATGACTTGTTGTTGTAGAGCGGGGAAGACAGTTCGACCCATTGTTGGTTTGGTTTGTAGATTTCGGTATGCCGATCACTCGTGAGAGGCGGGGAGGCTCGAGGTGACCACCCGGGGCATTCGTGACGATTCTCGACGACAGGGGACCTCGTCCCAAGCCGATGCCGATGTTAGGCCACCGTCGGGCCCTTCAACCGTGTTGCCCGGAGAGGGCGAGGGGCAAGTGAGCCTCGAGAGGCCGTGACCGGGAGCTGCTTTTGTGGAGTCTATGAGGGCTCTTATGGTTGGGTTGCTAGCCGACTGCAGAGGCCGAGCAGAGCTGAAAGCGCAAGCTTGGTTAGCTGCGCAGAGAGGAGGAGTCCGCGTTCGAGATACAACAACCGACCGAGTTGGTTCAGCAGAGGACTGCAGCGCCACCAGCACCGCCAGCTCCGCAGGAGCCAATTGTGAATGAGGCCGTTATGGCGGAAGGGGCTGAGGATCTAGGCAAGTGGCTGAAGGATTTTGTGAAATGGAAGCCGGAGAAGTTTAGTGCCCCTGGGGAACCATTGGTAGCTGCCACGTGGATTGCTGAGTTAGAATATACGTTTATGGTAATGGAGTGTCTCGAGGTGCAATGAGCTCGATGTGCGACTCACGTATTAGCCTGAGTGATGACTTAGTGGTGGTGGGATTCCACCTTAAGTGAGAGACCGGCTGGGTGTAAAGACCCGACCCAAAATGGGCTCTAAATAGGCCTTTACCCCAATGCATGTAGTGAAAATAAAAGATATTATGAAAAATACATTTCGGATCCCAAGTAAAAAGCAGAAACATTCAAACAACCAAAACATACATTTCTAAAAGCATACTACGATCGAGATTTATTTAAACCGTTAAAACAATCCACAAGTACAAATATCTTTGGAATCCATAAAACGTAGGAAAACATCCCAGGGCTCTGTGCCCGTCTACATGCATTCAGTGGAAATAACAAAAAGTGAAGAGTCATGATAAAATAAAATAGAATAATCGAGATGACAAGCAGGATTCCATGATCACGGCTCCTCCTTCACCATCCTGTCTCCGCGCTTGATTACTCGTGGAAAGCCACAGAATAAGGGTGAGTAACGAATTACCAGTAAGAATCCCCAACCGGGGTACAATACGATATACATGATCATCTAGAAGAAAGTATGCAAGCTATGAGTACAAACACAGAGCGGAGCACATAGCTAAGTCCACACTTGGACCTCGGATGCCAACTCGTGGTCTTAGTCCGGAAATACCACAACACACTAAAACGCGCTATACGGGAAACAAGTCCCGGCCTCGGCGACTATCGCCGAGCACGAAAGGTGCACTCGGCTCAAGATCCCGAGGAGCTCTCCGATCGGCGCTGTAATGAGCGTAAGCGCGCACCGCATGCCACCGCAAACTCGGGGTGCGGGTCTAGTGGCAAGCCGCCCGTGTTGATCACCATGCCTAACTAAATCTACGGATCGGTGTCAGCGACATAGGGGTGTGAGACACCGACACGTGAACTATGTCACTGTACCACCGCACCGAGGCTAAGGAACCGGTCGTGGTAGGCTTACACCAGGAAGCGGTCCTTGCCCTAACAGTGGCAATCAAGGGCTCTACGCCAACACGGCGAGGGGCGTGCCGACCGCCGAGGACGAGGCAATGTCAAGTCATCATCCCGACCGCTGGGGCATTTAACGATCGCCACCCTCACCCAAGATTGCGGGGCCTACCGGTTGGGATAGCTAATCCCTCACGGGGTCCAAGGACGGAGAACTATCTCGAACGTCCTTGCCATAGATGCAAGATACTTTATGCATCGGGCCCGGATGATTCTATCTACCTCAATTCTAAACCTTAACAATAATAACGATTCAATCAATGCACCCAATACGTGCTCATCGGATATACAAAGAACCTAGCATGATACTACGAAGCAAGAACAGATAACGAACATGCTAGAATAGAACAACCTAGCATGGGCTAACATGAGAAACAATACAAGAGTTCATGCCGATCAGAATTGTAAGCAGAGCACCTAGAGATAAACATGCTAGTAATCATACATGAGGCATACAAAACAACAATCACAAATATACCGCAGGTCCACACAACCCCGGTAAGAAATCCTTACCTTGGTCGGAAGACTTCTACACACAAATCCTAAGTCGGGACAATCCCGAACTAGCGGCGGGAACCTAGCAAACCAACAACAATCGGCATCTAAAATATCTAAACAACAATAGAACAAACAAGCTCGGCTCGGGAACTCACGCGCGCGACGACACGAGCTTGGGGGGGTGGCGGCGAAGCTGGCACGGCAAGGACACGCTACTGGCCGGCTGCTGTGGCTACAGCACGGCGCAGGGAGGACGCGCGCGCGCGTGGCGAGTGTCTGGCGAAGGCGCGCGGCGCCGGCGTCGCGATGCGGACACGGCGAGCTTCGGCGGACGCGCTACGCGCGAACGCGTCTGGCGGCGGCGCGCGGCGAGCGATTCGGCAAGCGGACACGGCGCAGCGCGCGCGATGGGCGACGCGGCGCGGGCGAGGACCTCTGGCGTCTGCGAGCGATCGGCGATCGATGTCTTCTTTGGGCGAACGGCAAGGTGTTGGGACAGATCTGGGCGTGCGAAGCGATCGGGCGGGCGGCGCGGCAACGAAGCGTCTGTCTTCTTCGCTGGCTGGCGAACCCAAAAGGCTCTTGGGGACGAGATCTGGGCGTGCGAAAGCGATCGGTTTGGGCGTATGACGGCATTGGGCGATCTGTCTTCTTGGGCGACGGCGGCAAATTTCTTTGGGACAGATCTGGGCGGCGAGCGATCGGGTGGGACGATCTGTCTTGCTGGCTCGGCTACACTCTACCGGGCCGCAATCAACACAACACACACAACACACCTCTTTTCACTTGGCCAAACGCACACCAAACGGATGAGAAGAAGAAGAAGAAGATCAATACCTACCGGAATGATGATGATCGAACCCAAGGAGATGCAAGGATGAAGAATCGGCAAGGCTATGGAGATGGAGAGCTTGGGCGGCCAAGAGGTGTTTTGGAGAAGAAGATGGAATAACCTAAATCTATTTCATTTAACCAAATGCACCAAAACTCCAAAATCCAAGGTTAACTAAGAAGTGATGCAGAAAGAGCAACAAGAGCTCTCCATAGCTCAACCGCACGCATCCTCACAGCTTTTCTCGAGACCGGGTTCGAATCCCACTTGCAACACAAATTCCTTTATTTTTACTTTTGCATCTACCCATGCTCAAACCAAACCACAAAGCCTCAAAACCTTCATAAATCCATCCAATAATTTTAGCAACTGGAAAAAGATATAAACGGCCCGACGGCCCGACCAAATTACCAAAATACCCCGTGGCGCACTGGAAGGCGGGATGAAAACACAGGCCGTTACAATATTCCCTCCTTTTTATGACTTTTCGTCCTCGAAAGTCCTTAAGACTGAAACAAAGACAGATACCGCAATCTCATCCCGTCTTCCCGCTCACAAGCGGCCTCCTCTGAACTCTAACTCCTCCACCGAACTTTTACCAAACGGATCTCACGATTATGCAACGTCTTCGTCTCAAGGACCGAGAATACTCACGGGCTTCCTCTCAAGCTCAAATCCTCAATCACCGCAAAGGCTCAAAGTCCACACCGAGCGATGGGTCCGACACATATCTTGCCTCACACCGATACATGAGAAATCGCACACCTACGGTGACAATGACAGAAAAAGCTAACCAATATGCAACTCGCCAATCCTCTCGAGAATCTCAAATGGTCCAACAACAGGAGACTCCACTTCTCCCGCTTACCAAAACTCAACACAACTCACAACGGCACAACCTTAAAAGCACGCACTGTCCAACCTCAAACTCTAAAACTCGACGCCGAACATCGACGAAACTTTCATGCCTGCTCTGAGCTAACCACAAACGAGCTCAACCTCCTGCACAACACCTCTGGTCAACTGCAGCAACACAGGACCCAAAACAACACTGACGGCCACCAACCTTTTCTCACAGCACTAGAGACCTGCAACACTTACCATACAATGCCTCAATGGAACCACAAGAACTGACCGCTGAGAACTGCTACCCAAGGCAACCTCCTAAAACCACACTGGTCTCCCGCTGCCTAATCACGGAAACACCAACTCGCAACAAGCTCCGAAGGATCCGGCTCACTCCTCCCAAAAGACCATCGGACAAAAAGGGTGAAAACACTACAGAAACTGCACTCGGCTCATAAGCCTCTAAGAACACTCTCTCTGAACACACGGTTTGCCCACGCACCGCCTAGAACAAACCTTTGTTGCCACACCCTAATGGCAACATCTCCAACTGAAACCGACATGCCTCTACTCCATAGAAATGGCATCTGCACACCAACCGAGGTGCGAGCTCTAGCCATCAAGTCAATACTCCAAAATCCGAACTCACACAACAACCTCAACTAGTGACAACTCCCACACGGAAACTTACAATCCAACAACTTGAGTGCTACGAACTAGGAAGCTCAAACAACTACAATCGCATAGCTATGCCAATCCACTCATCTCTAGCTCGACTCAAATCACTAGTGGGCAAGACAACTTGCAAACAACCGGGCCCAGAGGGCTCCATCCACTAAACTTACCTCCATGCAAACAACGGAACAAAGCTCGCCTCAAATATGAAACACATCTCACAAGTCCAACGACGATAACACATACAAAGCTTAACCCTCAAGCTTAGGCTTAATGCACCTTCCCACCGAAACTTCATAACGGAATTCCACTACCGGTCAACACCAACTACCAAGAACAAGAATACCAACAATGGGTGGCAGAGTGCAAGCTACACTAGCCCGACAAGGATCCTCAATAAGTCGGACCCTAATCCAGCCACAATGGTGCAACCTCAACCCACAATCGATACAAAGGAGATCTTCCACTACAAAGGTGCAACATCTTCCATGCCAACACACAAAAATCTTAACCAACTAGGCC
Source organism: Sicyos edulis (assembly GCA_036507275.1). NCBI lineage: Eukaryota > Viridiplantae > Streptophyta > Magnoliopsida > Cucurbitales > Cucurbitaceae > Sicyos > Sicyos edulis. The sequence goes on from CM071851.1 coordinate 31,343,799, forward strand.
AAACACTCATAAGAGGCGAACAACCTTTATCGCAAACCTCTAAGAATCCGCTTAGCTGGACAAACGACTACTTCCAAGCAAACCAACAAACTTTTCCTTCAAGCTAGCGCTTCCACCATTAACTCCAAGACCAAGGGAGTAAACGACAACTCCCCAGAAGGAAACGGCTCCTACAAGCGCACAACCAACGGACGAGAGAACTCCACATACGCCACTGTCTTGCTCCACGAGAGCAACAACATCTAATCTCACGGGGCACAACAAGGGTCCATCTCTGATGAACCTCCAAATGCCAAGCGGGGCAACTCAACATCCCGGAAACAGGAAAAAACAACCAACATGGCACAAACCACTCGCCCCACGAGCAAAACTAAACTCTAGCAACTCCAATCCACACCTTGGTCAACACAAAGCATCAACTTGCCACCACACCGAAACCACTCCGGACTTTACTCCAAATAAACACTAGCTTGCTAGTCTACCAAGATCGCTAGCAACTCCACCGAGGCTACAAACTACACGCCTCCCGGCTAGCCAACTGAAACTCACTAGCTGGGCTCGACCGAGCTCGAGAGGCACTCCACAACCTAGGGTTCTTCGGCAACCCTCGACACACACACTGCAATCGGCATACGATCTAACAGACAACCGCTCGAACAAACAACTCCAATTTCAAAGATCCCAACCATGTTGGCCAACTCCAACTCCTTGGGAACCTAGAGGACCCGAACGCTACTGCACGCGTCATCCTCCTACTCAAAACATCGGCCACAACATAACTTCTACCCAAGGAAGGAGCCGAACAACTCTCTTAGCCATGACGATCGAAACCACGCGCTTAGCTACCATCGCTCTTGTTCGGTTTCCAACCTGAACTCCAACCAACGATCAACAAGAAGATCCGCCAACCAAGCTTAGGCCCAACTTAACAAATCTTGCCTAAGCAACAACTTGATACCACGAGCACGGTATCCTTACCACCTCAACCAAAGCCTTACAACAACCACCTGGAGTCCAACTTCTCAAGGAACTGAGCACGAGATCTCCAAAGCAAACCCTACATGGATCTGAAACTCTCGCCACGGAACGAACCACACAAAACACACTTGTGTGCACAACTCCCAACCTTCCTTTAGAGATCCAAGACTAACAAGCGCTTTTCCACAAAGCAACGTTAACTCTCGGCAATGATACAACCAATCCAAGGAACACCAAAAGTTCCAACTCCACACGATGCTCAAAGCTGAGGCAACCTTGCTTTATCAAGGCATAACCATGCCAAACCGACTCACTTATACCAAGCCTCTACCAAGGGTGCTTACCCATAAGGCATCCAAATCCTCTCGCAAGGCATCAGCTCATCTCGCCTCAAAAGCATTCAACTCGCCTCATGGCATCCAGCTCATCTGATAAGCATCCAACTCATGGTCCCTCAGCTGGACCAAACTCGCATCTACAATGCTCAACTCTCCTCAGATTTAGGCACTCGAAGGTAGTTGACCGCACTACCAACCACAAGGAAAATCTCTTGGCCTTAACACTAGCGCGAGACTCACGCTCACCAACATTTACCAACCGGCAACCTGCTGACTTACTCAACCTCCAGAAACACTAGGAAGAGGCTCCGGCTCCTCTCGAGCATCCTTTCGCTTGTAGTCCATCGACTACCACTGAACTAGCCCTCTGGCACGACCTAAACGGGTGCAACTGCCATAAACAGATCCAAGGCTAAAGGAGTACGCTGAACTCCGAACGGCATAGAACCATCTGCTATGCCCAAGCCAAACTCAAGCCTGAACCAGACTTAGTGCCAAAGTGGCACACCAACCAATGCACCTCAAGTGCTACTACTACCAAATCCACATCTGGAGGAAGCTGGCTGTTAAACAACAAAGAGGCTCGCAAGGGGCAAAGATGACCCTTCATCTGCCTCAAGCCACTAACACGGCAACTTGCCAAACAATCGGGCGATCGTGTGGAGACTCTCGCTAGTCCACCTCTCACAAGAGACTTCCACCACCATCGATGAACCAAGCAAAGACAGAGCGGCACACCTCGGCCTCGAGCAGCGGGGCATCCCACACACGGATGCTAAACTCAAACCTGGCCAACTACTTTACTACTAGCAGTAGGACTTACTAAAACATCGAGCTCTACAGGCATCCATTTGCCAACCTGGGCGTCTCCATCAACGCCAACAAACTCATCTGAATAAACCTGCTGATCATGCCCTCCGAGAACCTCTCCGGGGGCTACAAGAGCTACCGGGGAAAAATGTTGAAACAAACTCGTCATTTGGGCTAATGTGCCGGGACTCCTCACTACGCGCTACAAAGCTGCGCACGGGTCTCGCTCTCTCGATAGCTAAAGACTCGCCATCAAATCTCTCATGGGTGGAGCACACTCGCTCAAGGAGTCTCACTCGAGGCGCTGCTAGCCTCTACCCCCTCCTCTAGGCAACTCAAGCTGCCGGGGCAAATCGGCATGCGGGCCTAACAACCCCGGACGCGGCCTCAACATCAACACGGTCGGTCCAACTCCTCGGTCGGACATGCCAAGCGCCTGCTCCTGCGGGTGCGATCAACATATCTTGGCGATCCGCACGAAGCACCACCACCCTCTCACTAGGGGAAAGCAGCAAGAATGGGCCACAAATGGCCAACGGAGTCTAAGCTCGCCTCCCTCGAACGATGTCCCGGGGCATCCGAATCTATCTGGATACCTCAACAAGTTTGCTAAACAAATCGCTCGACTCTGGAGAGTTGGCATGATGGCTCACTAAGCCCAAACCAACAACGAGTCGAACACCCGCGCCTCCGCTCCACAACACTACACAAGGCATACACAAGATGATAGGTATTGTAAATTCTTAACCCTTTTTCAACAACAAATAGTAAACTTAGCGCACTGATGGTATTGAGTCTTGATGATCATGGAAAAACGACCTACAACAAAAAGGTCGGTCTCACGAGAATCTATGACTCTACGAGCTCGATACCAATCTGTAAAGACCCGACCCAAAATGGGCTCTAAATAGGCCTTTACCCCAATGCATGTAGTGAAAATAAAAGATATTATGAAAAATACATTTCGGATCCCAAGTAAAAGCAGAAACATTCAAGCAACCAAAACATACATTTCTAAAAGCATACTCGATCAGAGATTTATTTAAACCGTTAAAACAATCCACAAGTACAAATATGCTTTGGAATCCATAAAACGTAGGAAAACATCCCGGGGCTCTGTGCCCGCCTCTACATGCATTCAGGGAAATAACAAAAAGTGAAGAGTCATGATAAAATAAAATAGAATAATCAGAGATGACAAAGTGAGATTCCATGATCACGGCTCCTCCTTCACCATCCTGTCTCCCGCCTTGATTGCCGTGGAAAGCCCACAGAATAAGGGTGAGTAACGAATTACCAAAGAAGAATCCCCAAGCCTGGGTACAATACGATATACATGATCATCTAGAAGAAAGTATGCAAGCTATGAGTACAAACACAGAGCGGAGCACATAGCTAAGTCCACACTTGGACCTCGGATGCCAACTCGTGGTCTTAGTCCGGAAATACCACAACACACTAAAACGCGCTTATACGGAAACAAGTCGGCCTCGGCGACTCGCATCGATACGAAAGGTGCACTGGCTCAAGATCCCGAGGAGCTCTCCGATCGGGCGTGTAATGAGCGTAAGCGCGCACCGCATGCTACCGCAAACTCTGGGGTGCCGGGTCTAGTGGCAAGCCGCCCAGGTTCGGGCCACCATGCCTAACTAAATCTCCGGATCGGTGTCACCGACATAGGGGTGTGAGACACGGACACGTGAACTATGTCACTGTACCACCGCTTTGAGGCTAAGGAACCGGTCGTGGTAGGCTTACACCAGAAGCGGTCCTTGCCCTAACAGTGGCAATCAAGGGCTACTACGAACACGGCGAGGACGTGCCGACTGCCGGGACGAGGCAATGCCAAGTCATCATCCCGACCGTTGGGGCATTTAACGATCCGCCACCCTCACCCAAGATTGCAGGGCCTACCGGTTGGGATAGCTAATCCCTCACGGGGTCCAAGGACGGAGAACTATCTCGAACGTCCTTGCCATAGATGCAAGATACTTTATGCATCGGGCCGGATGATTCTATCTACCTCAATTCTAAACCTTAACAATAATAACGATTCAATCAATGCGGTCCAATACGTGCTCAACAGATACAAAGAACCTAGCATGATACTACGAAGCAAGAACAGGATAACGAACATGCTAGAATAGAACAACCTAGCATGGGCTAACATGAGAAACAATACAAGAGTTCATGCCATCGGGAATTGACAGAGCACCTAGAGATAAACATGCTAGTAATCATACACGGGCATACAAAACAACAATCACAAATATACCGCAGAGGTCCACACAACCCGGTAAGAAATCCTTACCTTGGTGGGAAGACTTCTACACACAAATCCTAAGGCTGCGGGACAATCCCGAACTAGCGAGCGGGAACCTAGCAAACCAACAACAATCAAAGCATCTAAAATATCTAAACAACAATAGAACAGCAAGCTCGGCTGGGGAACTCACGCGGCGCGACGACACGAGCTTAGGGGTCTTGGCGGCTAGCACGCACGGCAAGGACACGCTACCGGCGCGCTACACTGGCACGAACGGCAGGACGAGCGCGCGGGCGAGTGTTCGGGCGGCGGAAGCGCGCGGCGCTGGCGCGCGTGCGATGCGGACACGGCGGCGGCTCGGCAGGAGACGCGGCGCGCGGCGAACGTTTGGGCGAAGGCGCGCGGACGAGCGAGTTCGGCAAGCGGACGGCGGCGAGGCGCGCGATGGGCGACGCGGCGCTGGCGAAGACCTCTGGCGCGGCGAGCGATCGGGCGTCTGTGCTGCTTGGGCGAACGGCAAGGCTGTTGGGACAGAATCTGGCGCGCGGCGAGCGACGGGTGGGGTGCGCGGCATGCGGGCGATCTGTCTTCTTGGGCGAACGGCAAGGCCGCTGGGACAGATCTGGGCGCGGCGAAGCGATCGGTCGGGCGTCGCGGCAGCGAGGCGGGCGATCTTTCTTGGCGGGCGAACGGCAAAATTTCTTGCTGGGACAGATCTGGGCGTGCGAGCGATCGGCTGGACGATCTGTGCTGCTGGCTCGGCTACACTCGGCTGGCTGCAATCAACACAACACACACAACACACCTCTTTTCACTTGGCCAAACGCACACCAAACGGATGAGAAGAAGAAGAAGAAGATCAATACCTACCCGGAATGATGATGATCGAACCCAAGGAGATGCAAGGATGAAGAATCGGCAAGGCTATGGAGATGGAGAGCTTGGGCGGCCAAGAGGTGTTTTGGAGAAGAAGATGGAATAACCTAAATCTATTTCATTTAACCAAATGCACCAAAACTCCAAAATCCAAGGTTAACTAAGAAGTGATGCAGAAAGAGCAACAAGAGCTCTCCATAGCTCAACTGGCACGCATCCTCACAGGCTTTTCTGGAGACCCGGGTTCGAATCCCAGCTGCAACACAAATTCCTTTATTTTTACTTTTGCATCTACCCATGCTCAAACCAAACCACAAAGCCTAAAAAACCTTCATAAATCCATCCAATAATTTTAGCAACTCGAAAAAGACATAAAACGCCCTCGACGGCCCGACCAAATTACTAAAATACCCCCTGTATGTACTGGAAGCGGGATGAAAACTCAGGCCGTTACACTGGGTCTCCACACCGCCACACGGGAGTTCTTCAAGGTGAGTTCAAGGCAAAATTTATCGTGGAAGAAGCCCAAGAGAAGATGATTGAGTGTTTTCAAACCTTAGCGCAGGGTCCGACTCGATCGAGGTGTACGAGAAGAAGTTCTCGAGTATGGATACTTCGCGCCACGATTGATTTCTACCCGAATCGAAGATCGGGGAAGTTTATTACGGGTTTGAGACAGGAGTGTCTCGGGATGTTAGGCACGAGCCCTCGAAACTTTTGCCAAGGCGATGAGGTTGGCAACGATTTATGATGGGAAGTATCCTCCGGAGCAGGTTGTTAGTACCGTAGTGTCTAAGGCCCCAGTGTACTCGGGCCAGAAGCGCAAGTTTGACTCAGGGAGCAATGTCCGGGGGGGCGGCCAGCGCCCCCAGGGTTCTTATCATGGCAGAGACCAGTACCGAGACCGTAACCGTGATCAGCCTCGCCAACAGGGCGTAGGGAGGCCGCCACCGTATTGTAGATCCTGCGGGAAGCAGCATTGGGGACCCTGTGGTGGTAACCCTAGAGCTTGTTTCAACTGTGGAAAGGAAGGGCATCGGGCCGGCAGATTGCACCCCGAAGGCGTGGTGGTGGCACGGCCGGCTCAAAGAGCGAGGAAGAGTATATGCTACGACTCGCCGGGGGAGGGCGAGAGGGGCGGACCCACGATGGCGTGTACGCTCCTAGTTCTTGATCACCTCGCCTTTGTGTTGTTTGATTCGGGTTCCACCCATTCGTTTGTTTCTGCTGTTTTTGCTGAGCTTGCTTGCATGAATTTAGAGCCTCTAGGTTTTGAGTTGTCTGTCGCTACTCCCTCGGGAACTAGTATGCTGGCTAGCCAGAAGGTAAGGGACGGTCGGATACATGTGTATCGACTGGACTCTGCAGTCACCCTCATTGTGTTAGCTATGAGCGGTTTTAATGTGATCCTCGGCATGGATTGGTTAGTGAGAACCACGCTATGATTGGATGTCGTTGTAAGGAGGTGGTGTTCAGCCGCGGGTAGGCCTACCTTTAAATTTCGGGGCACCCCAGTGGGGTGTGTCCGCCGGTGATTTCGGCAGTTAAAGCTCACCGGTTGTTAGCTCGAGGAGCTTGGGGTTTCTTAGCTAAGTTGACTGGGGAGAACCGTGACCCACTATCTGTCGAGCAGGTGCCCATAGTGCAGGAGTTTGCAGATGTTTTTCCCGAGGAGTTGCCTGGCCTGCCGCCGAAGAGGGAGGTGGACTTCTCAATAGAGCTTGAGCCGGGGACTCGCCCTATCTCGAAAGCTCCTTATCGCATGGCGCCAGCAGAGCTGAAAGAGTTAAAAGAACAGCTGCGGGAGATGCTTGACAGAGGATTTATTAGGCCGAGTGTGTCCTCGTGGGGAGCACCCGTGCTGTTTGTTAAGAAAAAGGATGGCTCGATGCGCCTATGCATCGACATGTGGAACCGAACAAGGTAACCATTACGAACAAGTACCCGCTGCCTCGTATCGATGACCTGTTTGACCAGCTCCAGGGAGCTTGTGTGTTTTCGAAGATTGACTTGAGGTCGGGCTACCACCAGTTGAGGATTCGGGATGCAGATATTCCCAAGACAGCGTTCAGGTCGAGGTATGGGCATTATGAGTTCGTAGTCATGTCTTTCGGACTGACGAACGCCCCAGCTGCATTCATGGACATGATGGACAGAGTGTTCAAGGCATTCTTGGACCGCTTTGTCATCGTGTTCATAGATGACATTCTTGTGTACTCTAAGTCTAAGGAGGACCATGCCTCGCACCTAAGGCAGATTTTGGCAGCCTTGCGCGAGAACAAGCTCTATGCGAAGTTCTCAAAGTGTGACTTTTGGCTCGAGGAAGTAGCATTTCTGGGACACGTTGTGTCTAAGGAGGGAGTGGCTGTGGACCCTTCGAAGGTAGAGGCCGTTAGTTCGTGGGCCAGACCGACGATCGCGTGACAGATTCGTAGCTTCACGGTCCGGCGGATATTACCGACGCCGTTCAAAATTTTTCCGCTATAGCGCCCCCCGCTTACTCGATTGACGAGGAAGGGTGTTGATTTCGTTTGGGATAGGAAGTGCGATGAGAGTTTGCGAAGCTAAAGAGCGCTTGACGCCCCCGGTGTTGGCGGTTCCGGAGGGGACTGGGGGTTTCGTGGTGTACAGTGATGCCAGCAAGTTTGGTTTGGGGTGCGTTCTGATGCAACACGGTAAGGTGATAGCGTACGCTTCCAGGCAGTTGAAACCGCACGAGCAGAATTACCCGACTCATGATATGGAGTTGGCGTGGTGCTCGTCTTTGCACTTAAGATTTGGAGGCACTACTTGTATGGGGAGAAGATTCAGATTTTCTCGGATCACCAAAGCCTCAAGTATTTCTTCACTCAGAAGGACCTGAACATGAGGCAGAGGAGGTGGTTGGAGCTCGTGAAGGATTACGATTGTGAGATCTTGTATCACCCTGGAAAAGCAAATGTTGTGGCTGATGCACTAAGTAGAAAGGCCTCGCATCTGGCAACATTGGCAAACCCCAAGAGTATCATCAGGAAGGATCTCGAGAGGGCGGAAATAGCAGTGTTGTTAGGGGATGTTACCGCCAGGGTAGCTCAGTTGACCATCCAGCCTTCGATAAGGCAAAGGATTATCGACAGCCAGCTGAAAGATCCTAAGTTAAAAAGTTTGTATGAGAGGGTTCAGGCTGATGGTGACTTCGACTTTGTGATACTTGCAGATGGGGGTCTGAGATATAAAGGTCGGCTGTGTGTTCCAGCCGATGCCGGTGTTCGCACAGAGTTATTGACCGAGGCTCACACCTCGCCTTTTTCTTGGCACCCAGGGGGTAACAAGATGTACCAAGATCTTAAACAGACTTTTTGGTGGATGGGGATGAAGAGGGAGATTGCCCAGTTCGTTAGTCGGTGTCTCACTGTCAACAGTGAAGGCGCTAGGCGAGAGAAGCAAAGAGTTTGTTGCAACCGCTCGGGTGCCACGGTGGAAGTGGGAGGAGATCACCATGGATTTTATCTCGGGTTTGCCCAGGACTCCTAGAGGATATGCATGATTTGGGTGGTCATTGATAGGTTGACTAAGAGTGCCCATTTCATTAGGCAGGATAAACTACACCGTGGAGCGGTGGGCACAACTGTTCCTTGAGCAGATAGTGAGGTACCACGGAGTGCCAGTTAAAATTATCTCCGACCGGGATTCCCGTTTTACATCACGATTTTGGAAGGCCCTTCAGGCGTGTTTGGGCACAGAGTGCGGCTACAAAGATGACCTTCCACCCATTGCACCGATGGCGACCGAGCGGGTAAATCAGATCTTAGAGGATATGTTGCGAGCCTGCGTGTTGGATTTCCCTGGCAGTTGGGACCAGTACTTGTACTTGATGGAGTTTGCCTACAACAACAGTTTTCAGTCGACCATTCAGATGGCACCGTTTGAGGCGTTGTATGGTAAGCGCTGCAGATCCCGACCTTACGGGAAGAGGTTGGTGACCGCAGTGTTAGGCCCGAGGAGTTGCTTGGTGACCAATGAGGTCGCCCGAAAAATCGAGCTCGTATCGACCGCCCAAAAAGCAGGCGGTAAGAGCTACGCCGATGTTAGCGTAGGGAGCTGGAGTTTGAGGTTGGCCGCATGTTTTCCTCAAGGTAGCTCCGATGCGAGGGGTCCCGAGGTTCGATAAAAAGGGGAAACTGAGCCCTGAGGTTTGTTGGACCTTTCGAGGTCCTTGAGAGGATTGGGGTTGTGGCCTATCGGTTAGCATTGCCGCCGTCCTTGGCTGCAGTGCATAGTGTGCTCCACGTTTCGATGCTCCGCCAGTATGTGTTAGATCCTTCGCACGTCATAGATTTTGAGCCTTTACAGTTGAACCATGACCTGAGCTTTGAGGAGAAACCCATAAGGATCCTGGCATTTGAGAAAAAGGTTTTGAGGAACCGGGCCATTGACCTAGTGAAAGTGCAGTGGCGGAATCAGGGAGTCGAGGAAGCTACTTGGGAGTTGGAAGGGGAGATGAGGAGGAGTTACCCAGAGTTGTTTTAGGAGCAGCGACTTCCGGGGACGGAAGTCTTCTAAAGAGGAGTATTGTAATGCCCGGTTTGCCAGCTAAATGTAAAATAAGGTTTCCTTTTATTTTTTTAGTTTGGGAGGAGCTGTTGGAAGGACTCGAACCCTTGGCCTAAAAGGGGTTTGGAAGCTTGGGTTTAAATAAGGAAAATAAACGCATCACTGGCTCGAAGGGGAGTCTTGGGAAGGCCATATGAGATTCCCAAGTCTATTTAAGTTAAGGAAGGGAATTATATTTAAGGAGAAAGAAAAGAGAAAATAAGGAAAAGAAAGAACCCAAAACCCTAGACTTCTCCTTCACCCCTCGCAAGCCGCCCCACACCGCCGCCGTGCTCGCCCCACACCGCGCCCAACGCTCGCTGCCGCCCCGCGACATCGCACGCCTCGCGACCGCTGCCGCACCGCACCGAGCCACCGCGCCCGGCCCAGATCGCGTCGAGCGGCGCAGCGGCTCGCCCACCGCGCAAATGACCCAGCCTCCACTCCGCACCAGTCGCCCAGCCAGACGCGGCCGTAGCCGCCTCGCGCCCGCCACGACACCACCCAGCCTCGTCGCGCGCCAGACGCTCGCGACTGACGCACCGCGTCTGCGTCTGCGTGCGTGCCGCTCTTCCGCGTCCGCGCCCGGCAGCGCTGCGCTCGTCCTCGCGCGCAGCCTAGAGCGGCGCTCGTCCCTCGCCGCGCCAAAGAAGGCCCGATAAGCGCCAGTCGTTGCGGCGCCAAGCACCTGCGCCCGGCCAGCGCCTCGCCGCTGTTTGCTTGCTGCCGAGGCGTGTGCCTTCTCGGTGGGTAAATCCCGAGCCTCCACCCTTTGGATTTCTGCTTTTAGATCTTTGTTTATTAATTAGGATGTTTTATTACTTGTTTAGGTTGCTCGAGTTAGCTTAAAAGCTCGAGGGTCGTTATTTGATTCGGGATAATTAACCTCCACTTATTTCCGTGTAAGGATTCTTACCCGGGGTTGTGTGGACCTGCGAATAGTTGATAGCACGCACGATTCTTTGTAATTATATGAGTTTCTAGTGATAGTTTTCATGCTTTCTTTTGATTCATGTTCGTGACATGTTTACATCCCGTTAGTTCCATGTTAGGCTTTCCTATCTTGATAGAACCATGCTGCCTATTGTATCTTTGCTAGATCCAAGTTACAGTTAGATGTGTGATGTATAGTATAGAGGGCCGTAGAGGTAACTAGTTTGGGGTCCCGCCTAAGGCAAGACCCGGATGGACATCCGGAGGTGTAAGGCCCTACGGGCATCCTAGGTGTGTAAGGCCCACTTTGGGCATCACCGATTCTCGAGGTGTAAGGCCCTACGGGCATCCTAGGTGTGTAAGGCCCTTTGGGCATCACTGAGTTTGGAGGTGTAAGGCCCTATGGGCATCCTAGGTGTGTAAGGCCCACTGGGCATCACTGATACTGAAGGTGTAAGGCCCGATGGGCATCCTAAGTGTGTAAGGCCCCACTGGGCATCACCGTGTCCTAGGTTGTGTAAGGCCAGAAGGGCATCCAAATGTAGGACCTAGGAGAGGCTATAGAGCGGAAGCCCTTGGATAGGCTCGCCCTAGAAGTAGCTCATAGCCTAAGCCACCGTTCGTGCTCTAAGTCTTTGTATGGTTGCTGTCAGTGTGCTAAATGAGATGATTTCGTATTGTACCCCCGATTGGGGATTCTTACTTGAGTAACTTGTTGCTCACCCTTATTTTCTCGTGGCTTTCCACGGGTAACTTGGGGACAGAGGTCGGATGGCTAGGAGGAAGCGGCTCGATGATCATGGATAGTGACGACTGGTCGCACGTTTCTTTAAATGTTTTCCTTAATGATTTAGCATGTAGTGGGACTTGGGTCCCTAGGAAAAAGCACTCAAACTATTTTATGTTCTCGTACCGTTTTCCTTGAATTATTTTAAGAAAGTACTGATCAGTCATTTACCTGTTTTATTTAATTGAAATCATGGTTTTGTTTTAAAAGTGTTTATTGCAAAGCTTTAAACTTCCGACTCTGAATGATGTTTATAATCTTAATTATGCATGCTAAGTATGGACTTTAGGTTAGAGACCATTTTCTTGGGTCGGGTCCTTACAGCATCCCACACACGGATGCTAAACTCAAACCTGGCCAACTACTTTACTACTAGTAGCAGGACTTACTAAAACATCGAGCTCTACAGGCATCCATTTGCCAAACTGGGCGGCTCCATCAACGCCAACAAACTCATCTGAATAAACCTGCTGATCATGCCCTCCCGGAACCTCCGGCTACAAGAGCTACTTGGGGGAAAATGTTGAAACAAACTCGTCATTTGGGCTATCTGTGCTCGGGACTCCTCACTACGCGCGCTACAACCGCGCGCTGGTCTTCGCTCTCGATAGCTAAAGACCTGCCATCAAATCTCTCATGGCTGGAGCACACTCTGCTCAAGGAGTCTCACTCTGAGGCGCTGCTAGCCTCTACCCCCTCCACTAGGCAACTCAACTGCCGGGGCCAACTCTGGCCAACGGGCCTAACAACCCTGGACGCAGCCTCAACATCAACACGATCAGTCCAACTCCTCGGTCGGACATGCCAAGCGTCCTGCTCCTCTAGGTGCGATCAACATACTGGCGATCTGTAACGACCCAGGTTTTCTTCCCGGTCTTCCAGGTATGCCCTAGGGGTAATTTGGTAATTTGGTCGGACCGTCATGGTCGTTTGTGTCTTTTCCAGCTACTAAAATTATTGGATGATTTTATGTAGGTTGTTGGAGGAGTTTGAGGTTTGGTTTGAGCAAGGTTTGATGCAAAAGTAAAAATAAAGGAATTTGTCTTTGCAATGGGGTTTGAACCGGGTCTCCGGGAAGCTTGTAGAGATGTGTGCCAATTGAGCCATTAGGTGCTCTTGTTACTCTTTTCGCATCACATCTTAGTTAACCTTGGATTTTGGAGTTTTGGTGCCTTTGGTTAAATGAAATGGATTTAGGTTTATTCCATCTTCTACTCCAAATCTCCTCTTGGCCGCACAAGCTCTCCCTCTCCATTGCCTTGCCGAATTCTCCTTCCCTTGCATCTCCTTGGGTTCGATCATCATCATTCCGGTAAGTCTTCATCCTCTTCATCTCCTCTTTTGGTTTTGATCTTTGGCCAAGGTAAGATGTAGAGTGTGTGTGTGTTTGTGTTGGTTGCAAACACCGAGAGGAGCAGCCATCATCGCCCGATCGCCAGACGCCCAGATCTGTCGGCGGCCCCGCCGCGACGCCAGATCCGCTCTAGCACCTTGTTGCGTCAGTCAGAAGAAGACAGATCGCGCGCCTCGCTGCCGCACGCCCGGCCGGTCGATCGCGACGCCGGATCGCGCCAAAGGCAAGAGCAGATCGATCGTTCGTCCTCGCCCGATCGCTCGCGACGCCCTCGCGCCGTGTCGCTTGCCGAGCGCCGCGCGCATCGGCGGCGTCCGCGCTGCGCTCGTCGCTCGTCGCCGCACGCCGCGCCCGCGCGCGCGCCGTGACGTTCGCGCGCGCGCGTCCTCGCCAAGCCGCCGCGTGTGTCGCGCCACGCGCCGCGCCGCGCGCCGCCGCGCGAGACGCTCGCGCCGCGCATGCGCGTCCTGCCGTCGCTGTGCGGTAGCGCAAAGGCAGCGGCAAGGCGCGTCCTGCGTGCCAGGTAGCGGCCAGCGCCAGCCAAATTTGCTTGCTGCAGCCTCCAAGCTCGTGTCGTCGTGCGCGTGAGTTCCCGAGCCGAGCTTGTCGTTCTTTTGTTGTTTAGACATTTTAGATGCTGATTATTGTTGGTTTGCTAGGTTCCCGCCGCTAGCTCGGGATTGTTCGCAGACTTAGGATTTGTGTGTAGAAGCCTCCGACCAAGGTAAGGATTTCTTACCGGAGTTGTGTGGGCCTGCGGTATATTTGTGATTGTTGTTTTGTATGCTGTGTATGATTACTAGCATGTTTAGCCCTAGGTGCTCTGCATTCAACTCCGATGGCATGAACTCTTGTATTGTTTCTCATGTTAGCCCATGCTAGGTTGTTCCATTCGGCATGTTCGATATCCTGTCTTGCTTCGTAGTATCATGCTAGGTTCCTTGTATCCATTGAGCACGTATTGGATCGCATTGATTGAATCGTTATTATTGTTAAGGTTTAGAATTCGGGTAGATAGCATCATCCGGCCCGATGCATAAAGTATCTTGCATCTATGGCAAGGACGATTGAGACAGTTCTCCGTCCTTGGACCCCGTGAGGGATTATCTATCCCAACCGGTAGGCCCCGCAATCTTGGGTGAGGGTGGTAGTCTAAGCGATGCCCCAACGGTCGGGATGATGACTTGGCAATGCCTAGTCCCGGCGGCGGCCGCACGTCCTCGGCGTGTTCGGCAAAGAGCCCTTGATTGCCACTGTTAAGGTAAGGACGGCTTCTGGTGTAAGCCTACCATGACCCGTTCCTTAGCCTCAGTGCGGTGGTACAGTGACATAGTTCACGTGTCCGTGTCTCACACCCCTATGTCGGTGACACCGATCCAGATTTAGTTAGGCGTGGTATCCGGATATGGGCGAGCTTGCCACTAGACCCGCACCCCATAGTTCTGTAGAAGCACGCGGTGCATCGTTACGCCATTACAACAGCCGCCGATCGAGAGCTCCTTGGGATCTTGAGCCAGTGCACCTTTCGTATCGTTAGTTGGCAGCCGAGGCCGGGACTTGTTCCCCGTATAGCGCGTATAGTGTGTTGTGGTATTTCCGGACTAAGACCACGAGTTGGCATCCGAGGTCCAAGTGTGGACTTAGCTATGTGCTCCGCTCGTGTTTGTACTCATAGCTTGCATACATTCTTCTAGATGATCATGTATATCGTATTGTACCCGGTTGGGGATTCTTACTGGGTAATTCGTTATTCACCCTTATTCGTGGTTTTCCACGGGTAATCAAGGCGAGAGACAGGATGGTGAAGGAGGAGCCGTGATCATGGAATCCTTGTCTCATCTCCGATTATTTTATTTTATCATGACTCTTGACTTTTGTTATTTCCCCGAATGCATGTAGACGGGCACAGAGTCCCGGATGTTTTCTTACGTTTTATGGATTCCAGCATATTTGTACTTGTGGGTTGTTTTAATGGTTTAAATAAATCTCCGATCGAGTATGCTTTTAGAAATGTATGTTTTGGTTGTTGAATGTTTTGTTTTTACTTGGGATCCGAAATGTATTTTTAATAATGTCGTTTATTTTCACTACATGCATTGGGGTAAAGGCCCATTTAGAGCCCCTTTTGGGTCGGGTCTTTACAGATTGGTATCGAGCTCAGAGTCATAGATTCTGTAGACTCGACCTTTTGTTGTAGGTCGTTTTTCCATGATCATCAAGACTCAAGCGGTCATCGTGCACGCCTAAGTTTACTATTTGTTGTTGAAAAGGGTTAAGAATTTACAATACCTATCATCTAGTGTATGCCTTGTTTGGTGTTGTGGAGTGGTGACAGGTGTTTTGATTCGTTGTTGGTTTGGATGTAGATCGCCAAAGATGCGACCACCCGCATCGGGAGAGGAGGTTCGAGAGCGGTCGAGGTATCGTGGATCGGATCTCGATCATCGCAGGACATCGTCCCAAGCCGACATCGATGGCATTCCACCGGCAGCTCCTCCCGTTACGCCTAGAGCGGGCGTTGAGGCGATCGAAGCGCCGTGAGATCGCTCCCGGAGCAGAGTTTGTCGAGTCTATGAGGGCTTTTATGGTCAGCATGTTGAGTGACCAGAGGCGCGAGACCTGTGCCTTGTTGGCGCGCAATGGAAGAGTCCCGAGCCCAGATCGAGCGGTGACTCGATTGGTTCAAAGAGAGCTCAAGAGCACCTCCGGCTCCTCAGAGCAAGTAGCCCCAGAGGCGGATATGGCGAGAGGGTGCCGAGGAATTGGGTAGGTGGTGAAGGATTTTGTGAAGTGGAAGCCCGAGAAGTTTGATGCCACCGGTGATGCGCTAGCGGCAGCCAGTGGATTGCCCATCCGGAGTACACCTTCCCGATCATGGTGTGCCCCGATATTCAGAGGCCGAGGTGTGCGGCTCATGTGCTAGGAGGCACAACGAGATGGTGGTGGGAGTCCACCTTGAGCGAGAGACCACTGGGTCTCCACCCGCTACTTGGGAGTTCTTCAAGGTGAGTTCAAGGTAAAGTTCATCGGTGATGAGGCTCAAGAGAAGATGGTGGAGCTCTTCCGGGACACGAAGCAGGTTTCGATTCCATTGAGGATTATGAGCGCAAGTTCTCAGAGTATGGGTATTTTGCTCCTCGGTTGATTGCCACCCCGAGTCAAGATTCGGAAGTTCATATCTGGATTGAGGCGTGGTGTTTCCCGAGATGTAAGGGCTCAGCCCCGACACTTATGCTAGGGCCGCCCGATTGGCCACGATCTATAATGGGAAGTATCCTGCCGAGCGGGTGGTTGCCGCTCTGCTCGGCGTCTGCTCCAGTCAGTAGCAGTGGGGCGTAAGAGAAAGTTTGAGTTTAGGGTAGCGGCGCGGCGTCGCCAAGGGCGATTCCAAAACGGGATCGCTTTAGGCCCCGATCCGCTTTTCAGCCTCGCGCAGCGAGGCGGTCCCAGCAGGAGTTCTCGCTTGTGCTTCTTGGAGGAGGACCCACACTGGAGCTTGCGGCGGGGCCCAGAGTGTGTTTTCGTTGTGGTAAAGAGGGACATATGATCCGTTTCGTCCTCGGCCCGGCTATGGCGGCTCGGCCAGTAGCAGCAGCAGGTCGAGTGTTTGCTACGACCGTCAGAGGCCGAGCGTCACGGATGCCGCCGTGGCAGTGTACGCTTCTTGTTTTAGATCACCGCACATTTGTCTTGTTTGATTCTCGGTTCTCACGCATTCATTTGTATCTCGTGTTGTTTCTTTGAGCATGCTAAGTTGAGACTAGAGCCTCTAGGTTTTGAGTTATCTGTTGCAACTCCTTCGGGAGTTAGTATGTTAGCTAGAGATAAAATTAAGGATGGCCGGATCGAGATATCGGAGGAGAGTTGCTTGTAGCCACACTCATAGTTACGCCTATGAGTGGTTTTGATGTGATTCTTGGTATGGAGTGGTTAGTTGCTAACCACGCGTTGATTGACCGCCACCGAAAGAAGTAGTGTTCAAAGCCGCCAGTCGGCGTGACCTTTTAAGTTTCGTGGAGTCCGTGGTGGAGTTTGCCGCCGATGGTGTCACCGTGAAAGCTCTTGGTTGCTAGCTCATGGAGCTTGGGGCTACCTAGCCAAGTTGTTCTGTGGAGAGCCGTCCCTTGCCGATTGTCGATCAGTGCCAGTCGTGCAGGAGTTCGCGGATGTGTTTCCGAGGAGTTCTGGGGTTGCCCCCAAAGAGAGAGGTTGACTTCATTATTGAGCTCGAGCCAGGACCCTCCCTATCTCGAAGGCTCCGTATCGCATGGCGCCAGTGAGTTAAAGGAATCAAGATTGGGATTTGCAGGAGATGTTAGATCGAGGGTTCATCCGTCCGAGTGTGTCCCCCGTGGGGAGCACCCGATTCTTTGTGAAAAGAAGGATGGTTCTATGCGCTTATGTATTGATTACCGCGAGCTTAATAAGGTGACGTGTGAAGAATAAGTATCCGTTGCCCGTATCGACGATTTGTTCGATCGGCTTGTGGAGCTTCGTGTTCTCCAAGATAGATCTCGAGATCCGGTTACCATCGATTGCGGATCGGGGATGCCGACATTCCTAAGACGACTTTCGAGTCTAGATATGGTCACTATGAGTTTGTGGTCATGTCGTTTGGATTGACCAATTCCCTCACCCGCGTTCATGGACATGATGGATAGGGTGTTCAAATCATTTTTGGACGGCTTCGTCATCGTGTTCATTGACGATATTCTCGATTTATTCGAGGTCTAAGGAAGACCATGCAGAGCATTTGAGGCGAGTATTGGCGGCTTTGAGGAAAACCGGCTTCCAAATGTGATTTACGGTTGGAGCAGTGGCCTTCCTAGGCCACGTGGTTTCGAGAGATGGTATAGCCGTGGACCCCGCAAAGATTGAGGCCGTGAGTTCATGGGCCAAGCCGACTTCGATTGCTTGCGAGATTCGCACTTTACGGGTTTGGCGAGTTACTACCGTCGGTTCGTCAAGGACTTTTCGCTTTAGCCTCGCCCCTCACTCGTCGACGAGGAAGGGTGTCGAGTTCGTTTGGGACAAAGAGTGTGATGAGAGCTTTGCCGGGCTCAAGCGCAGATTTGACTTGGCAAGATGTTGGCGATCCCGGAGGGGACAGTGGTTTCGTGGTCTCTGATGATGCTTCCAAGTTTGGATTAGGTTGTGTGTTGATGCAAAGACGGGAAGGTCATTGCCTATGCTTCCCGCCACCAAGCCGTATGAGCGAGAACTACCCGACTCATGATATGGAGTTGGCGCAGTGGTGTTTGCAATCAAGATTTGGAGGCATTACACTGTATGGTGAGCGGATTCGAGATGTTTACCGATCACCGAGCCTCAAGTATCTCATTTACTCGAAGGAGTTGAATATGAGGCGAGAGGAGATGGTTAGAGTTGGTAAAGGATTATGATCTGCGAGATTTTGTACCATCCGGTAAAGCCAATGTAGTGGCCGATGCTTTGAGTAGAAAGACGTCGCACTCTGCGGCGTTGTTGAGTTCCCAGCCCAGCTTTGCGGAGAGAGTTCGAGCGGGCCGAGGGTTGCGATGTTGTTGGGTGAGGTTACCGCTGTAGGTAGCTCACTTCGATTGCTCATTGGCCGTCGATTAGGCAATGGATTATAGACAGCCAGTTGGGTGACCCCGCACTTAAGAGATTGGTTGATAGAGTTAGTGCTTGACGGTGACTTTGACTTTGTATATTCACCGCACGGTGGGTTGACTTATAGAGGCCGGTTGTGTGTTCCGGACATTGCGAGTTCTCTGAGCAGAGTTGCTCTCGGAGGCCCACAGCCTTCCCCTTTTGCTTGGCACCCGGGGTACCAAGATGTATCAGACCTTAGCTGCACCTTCGGTGGATGGGAATGAAGAGAGATGTGGCGAGTTTGTCACCGGTGTCTCACTTGTCGGCAAGTGAAGGCACCCGTGCAGAGGCCACCGGTTCTGCATGCACCCACCGAGTGTGCCCCAGTGGAAATGGGACGAGATCTCCATGGACTTTATCTCTGGTTTGCCAAGGACTCAGGAAGTTCTCTCGATTTGGGTGATAGTCGACCGTTTGACCAAGAGCGCACACTTCATTCCGGTAGAGACACTTATACCGTGGAACAAAGTGGGCGCAGATTGTTTTTGGAGCGAGATCATCCGTTATCATGGTGTGCCTGTAAGGATTGTGTCCGATCGTGACTCGCGGTTCACTTCTCGTTTCTCGAGAGCGCCCGAAGGGATTGGGCACAGAGTGCGATTCAAAGATGACTTTTCACCCTCAAACGGATGGTCGATCGAGAGAGTGAATCGATTCTCGAGGATATGTTGAGGGCTTGTGTGTTGGATTTCCCGAGCGATTGGGACCAGATTCAGATTTTGATGGAGTTTGCCTATAACAACGATTACGATCGACGATTCAGATGGCTCCATTCGAGGCATTGTATGGTAAGCGTTGTCGGTCCCCCGTGTTTCGGGAAGAGGTCGGTGATAGACGAGTTTTGGGTCCCGAGTTCACATGAGTTGACCAATGGTGTCACGAGAAGATTAGAGCTCGTATGTTGACACTCAGAGCAGCGAGAAGAGTTACGCCGATGTTCGGCGTCGAGATTTGGAGTTTGAGGTTGGTCAAAGCATGTGTTCCTTAAGGTTGCTCCAATGCGAGGTGTTACGAGGTTTGTAAGCGTGGGAAGTTGAGTCCCCGCTTTGTTGGTCCATTTGAGATCCTAGAGAGGATTGGCGAGTTGCTTACCGGTTAGCCCTACCTCCGTCCCTATCGGTGTGCATAGTGTTTTTCATGTATCGATGTTGAGGCAAGATATGTGCGGACCGTCGCACATTGTGGACTTTGAGCCTTTGCGGTGAATGAGGATTTGAACTTCGAGGAGAAGCGGTGAGGATCCTTGCCTTTGAGACCAAGACGTTGCGTAATCGCGAGATTCGTTTGGTAAAGGTTCGGTGGAAGAGTCGGGGTTACGAGGAAGCCACTTGGGAGCGGGAAGACGAGATGAGATTGCATTACCCCGAAATATTTGAGTCTTAAGGACTTTCGAGAACGAAAGTCATAAAAAGGAGGGAATATTGTAACGACCGAGTTTTCTTCCGGTCTTCCAGTATGCCCTAGGGGTAATTTGGTAATTTGGTCGGACCGTCATGGTCGTTTGTGTCTTTTCCACTACTAAAATTATTGGATGATTTTATGTAGGTTGTTGGAGGAGTTTGAGGTTTGGTTTGAGCAAGGTTTGATGCAAAAGTAAAAATAAAGGAATTTGTGCTTTGCAGTAGGGGTTTGAACCCGGTCTCCTGGGAAGCTTGTAGAGATGTGTGCCAATTGAGCCATTAGGTGCTCTTGTTACTCTTTCTCGCATCACATCTTAGTTAACCTTGGATTTTGGAGTTTTGGTGCCTTTGGTTAAATGAAATGGATTTAGGTTTATTCCATCTTCTTCTCCAAATCTCCTCTTGGCCGCACAAGCTCTCCTCTCCATTGCCTTGCCGAATTCTCCTTCCCTTGCATCTCCTTGGGTTCGATCATCATCATTCGGGTAAGTCTTCATCCTCTTCATCTCTTCTTTTGGTTTTGATTTGGCCGAAGGTAAGATGTAGAGTGTGTGTGTGTTTGTGTTGGTTGCAGCCACCGAGAGGAGCGACCATCATCGCCCGATCGCTCGCGACGCCCAGATCTGTCTGGCAGCCGCCGCCGACGCGAGATCCGCCTAGCGACTTTGCTGCTTCGTCCAAAGAAAGACAGACGATCGCCCACGCCGCCGCACGTCCGGTGGGCCGATCGCGACGCCGGATCGCGCCGGCAAGAATAAAGCCATAAATCGATCGCGTGCTCGCCTCGTCGCTCGCCGCACGCCCTCGCTGTGTCCGCGCTAGCCCGACCGCTCGCGCGCTATCAGCCGGCCGCGTCTGCGCCTGTCGCGACGCCAGCGCCGCCGCGCTGCGTCCGCCAAGCCGCCGCTCGCCGTCGCACGCATCGCCACGCCGCGCGCGCGCGCGCGCGCCAGACGCTGCGCGCGCGCGGCTCGCTGCGCTCCTGCCGTGCGGCAGCGCGACCAGCGCCAGCCCAGCTGCGGCCAGGCTCCAAGCTCGTGTCGTCGTGCCGCGTGAGTTCCCCGAGCCGAGCTTGCTGTTCTTTTGTTGTTTAGACATTTTAGATGCTGATTATTGTTGGTTTGCTAGGTTCCCGCTCGCTAGCTCGGGATTGTTCCGCAGCTTAGGATTTGTGTGTAGAAGCCTCCCGACCAAGGTAAGGATTTCTTACCGGAGTTGTGTGGGCCCTGCGGTATATTTGTGATTGTTGTTTTGTATGCGTGTATGATTACTAGCATGTTTAGCCCTAGGTGCTCATTCGAACTCTGATGGCATGAACTCTTGTATTGTTTCTCATGTTAGCCCATGCTAGGTTGTTCCATTCGGCATGTTCGATATCTGTCTTGCTTCGTAGTATCATGCTAGGTTCCTTGTATCTCATTGAGCACGTATTGACTGCATTGATTGAATCGTTATTATTGTTAAGGTTTAGAATTCAGGTAGATAGCATCATCCGGGCCCGATGCATAAAGTATCTTGCATCTATGGCAAGGACGATTGAGACAGTTCTCCGTCCTTGGACCCCGTGAGGGATTAGCTATCCCAACCGGTAGGCCCTGCAATCTTGGGTGAGGGTGGTAGTCTAAGCGATGCCCCAACGGTCGGGATGATGACTTGGCAATGCCTAGTCCCCGGCAGCCGGCACGTCCTCAGCGTGTTCGGCAAAGAGCCTCTGATTGCCACTGTTAAGGTAAGGGCGGCTTCTGGTGTAAGCCTACCATGACCCGTTCCTTAGCCTCAAAAGTGCGGTGGTACAAGTCGACATAGTTCACGTGTCCAGGTCTCACACCCCTATGTCAGTGACACCGATCCAGAGATTTAGTTAGGCGTGGTATCCGGATATGGGCAGCTTGCCACTAGACCCGGCACCCCCCATAGTCTGTAGAAGCACGCGGTGCATCGTTACGCTCATTACAGCGCCGACTGGAGAGCTCCTTGGGATCTTGAGCCAGTGCACCTTTCGTATCGTCAGTAGGCAGGCTGAGGCCGGGACTTGTTCCCGTATAGCGCGTATAGTGTGTTGTGGTATTTCCGGACTAAGACCCTGAGTTGGCATCCGAGGTCCAAGTGTGGACTTAGCTATGTGCTCCGCTCTGTGTTTGTACTCATAGCTTGCATACATTCTTCTAGATGATCATGTATATCGTATTGTACCCCGGTTGGGGATTCTTACTGGGTAATTCGTTACTCACCCTTATTACGTGGTTTTCCACGGGTAATCAAGCGGGAGACAGGATGGTGAAGGAGGAGCCGTGATCATGGAATCGCTTTGTCATCTCGATTATTTTATTTTATCATGACTCTTGACTTTTGTTATTTCCTGAATGCATGTAGACGGGCACAGAGTCCCGGGATGTTTTCTTACGTTTTATGGATTCCAGCATATTTGTACTTGTGGGTTGTTTTAATGGTTTAAATAAATCTCTGATCAGAGTATGCTTTTTGAAATGTATGTTTTGGTTGTTGAATGTTTCTGTTTTTACTTGGGATCCGAAATGTATTTTTAATAATGTCGTTTATTTTCACTACATGCATTGGGGTAAAGGCCCATTTAGAGCCCCTTTTGGGTCGGGTCTTTACACGATCTGCACAAAGCACCTCCACCCTCTCACTAGGGGAAAAGCAGCAACTGGGCCCACAAATGGCCAATGGGAGACTAAGCTCTGCCTCCCTCGGGGACGACGTCCCAGGGCATCCGCATCTATCTGGATACCTCAACAAGCTGCTAAACAATGCTCGCACTGCGGAAAGTTGGCATGATGGCGCTCTAAACCCAAACCAACAACGAGTCAGAACCTGCTCGTCTCCGCTACACAACACTACACAAGGCATAACTAGATGAAAAGTATTGTAAATTCTTAACCCTTTTCTTTTAAAGCGGTAAACTTAGGCGTACCTGATGACTGTCGGAGTGCTGATGATCATGGAAAA
Source organism: Sicyos edulis (assembly GCA_036507275.1). Classification (NCBI taxonomy): domain Eukaryota; kingdom Viridiplantae; phylum Streptophyta; class Magnoliopsida; order Cucurbitales; family Cucurbitaceae; genus Sicyos; species Sicyos edulis. The sequence continues at coordinate 31,366,717 of CM071851.1, forward strand.
AAAAACGACCTACAACAAAAGGTCAGTCTACAGAATCTATGACTCTAAGCTCTGATACCAACCTGTAAAGACCCGACCCGAATGGGGATCTAAATGGGCCCTTACCTCAATGCATGCATACAAATCAGCACTAGAATTTGCAATAGGGTTGTTTCGGATTCTAAGTAAAAACCAAAAAACCCGGCAAGAGTTCATTTAAAAAGTCAATACAAAATTTTTGAAACCTGTCCCTGTTTCCAAGCACCTGTTCCAAGACAAATACATTTCCAAAACTTACTCTGATCAGAGATTTATTAAAAACATACAACTTTACAACATTTACAACAATGCTAGAATCCGGAAATACATTCCTAAAACAACCTAGGACTCCGTGCCCAACTACATGCATTCAGAGGACATTTAAAACATAAATACAAGACTCAGAGTTGAACAACGGGTTTTCCATGATCACAGCTCCTCCTCCAGCCATCCTGCCTCGCGCCATGGTTTCCTGAAAGATAAGTAAGGGTGAGTAACGAATTACTCAGTAAGAATCCCCAACCGGGGTACAATACGATATAATCAATCATCTAGTACCAAAGCATGCAAGCAAACAGCCACCAACATAGATTATAGCTCAACGAGCTTACAAAGAAAGATCTGGAGTCATCGAAAGTCTCCTACTTCCGGACTAGGGATTGGTTATCCTGACCAATCCTGGACATCACCGAGGTATCTTTCACTGGGAAAACATCGATTCCCAAGAATGTGCTCAAGGGCCCTCCTTGCCCTTGCACTAACTGGACTTACGGAGAGTACCCAAGTCGCTCTAACGGAAGGAATGGTGTACTCACGAACATTAGCCCGGGAGCTCTCCGAACCGGCAACCAACGCGTGTGCGCGCACACCCATGCTCTTCTGCAACCGGCGTAAATGCGGGGGGCCTAAGGGCAAACTACGCGGGCCAGGTACGCATGCCTAAGACTCGGAAGCGGTGTCACTGATCACAGTAGCGCGAGGCCCTCGGCGCTCATCTGTGCAGCCTGGTCCACCGACCGAAGCTAAGAACCGACCAAGGCAGGCTTACACCGTTGGCGTGGTTCCGCTCTAGCAAAGCTACAAACCAGGCATACGCCAATGAGGTAGCTAAGTCTCATTGGCTGCCGAGGGGGGGAGAAAAAGCAAGGTATGTTATGCTTTGCTCAATATCCGACCACTGGGGACAAAGCACGTTATGTCCGCTCAACCCCTCAAGCAATGTTTCGCTTTGCTCCCGACCGGTGGGGACAAGATACGTTATGTCCGCTCTCAGCCTCTGGAATGATGAAAAACCTTACAACTCTATCTAAGAGTACAGAGCAAAAAGCAATGATTCCTGGCTAGCAAGCAAAGACCGACATCAATCACATTACCTAGCATGATACTACGAGCTTAAGCAGGAATCATAAGCATGCTGGCAGAACAACCCTAGCATGGCACTAACATGTAATATCAAGCAAACATGCTAGCAGAAATCAATCAAAGCTGCTCTATTATTATCATGCTCATAACAGTCAGCAAACAAGTAAGGCAAAATCATGACAATATCGCAGGGCCCACACAACTCCGGTAAGAAATCCTTACCTGGTCGGAAGGCAACAACACACAATAAAATTAACGGCGATCGAACCCGAGCAACCTATAACGAGCCAAGCAAACACATCAATAATCATCAAATAGCCCTAAATATAATAAAATAAACAGGGCTCGGCTCGGGAGCAACTCACGAGGCGGAGCTGACACGCGAACGAGCCGGCTGCACGAGCTAGGTAGCCAAAGGGGCTGGCTGGGCGCGAGCTGCCCGCAGACGGCACGCGAGCGACACTGGCGGCGCAGCGCGGGCGCCTTCGGTGGCGGCAACGCGCGGCGCGCTCGGGCGGCAGGGACGGGCGGGCGCGCGCGAGCGACACGACGCGAGGCGCGCGCGATCGCGCCGGGACCACGTGACTCGAGCCCGACGCCACGCGATTCGGGCGCTGAGCTTCGGCAGATCGCGGCGACGCGACACGGGCGACATCTGCGGCGAGGCAGGGGCTCAAGCGACACGAGCTGGGCGACGCGAACCAGGGCAGGGCGAGCTCGTGCTAGCGACGCGACGGCCCAGCGCGGCGCGCGCGGCGGCTGGGCGGCGGCAGATCGTGGCGACGCCGGCGGGCAGGCGGTGGGCTTGGGCGACTGGCTGGCTTTTGGGCTGGCTTGGGCGAGCCAAGGGGCAGACGGCTGGTTGGCTCAAGCGAGCTAAGGTGGGCTAGCTAGCTAGGTCGGGGAGAGAGAGATAGAGAGAGAGAGAGAGAGAAAATTGATTTTGGGAAAAAAAAGAAAAGAAAAATGGGAAATAAAAAGGGAAAATGGGAAAAAGGGAAAAATGGGATTTTAATTCCATTTTTCCATCCTTATCCACTTTTAAAACCTCAAAAATCCCATTTCCCGGCTTCCTCCTTCGAGACCCGACCGAAGAAATCTTTTCCAATAAATCAAACTCACTTAAATCCAACTCCCAAAGCAACACTAAGGGCTCGAACTCGAATCCCAAAGGAAACACCCAACAACCAATACTTTGCCAAAGCCCAAACCACAACCGAGCATCCAACCGACTAGCCCAAACACCTCGGGACTCGCAGCCACCAACAAACAAGCCTCGACAAAGGCAGGAGCTACCTCGAAGCCCTGAAAACCATAAATCCTGCCCGGAGAGCCAAAAGACCAAATACCCCCAAGGGTCCAAACGGCTCTAAAACCCAACCAAACAACCGAATCTTGACCCGAAGGCACCTCGAAAACTGGAATAGGAAACTGGGCTGTTACACTAACACTAGAGCTGGCCTGCCAAGGGCTTACAATTACAACCTGCCCTAGGTTCTACACCTGGATGCCCATCGGGGTCTTACACCTCAATCAATGATGCCCATCGGGGTCTTACACATACGGATGCCCATCGGGGTCTTACACCTCAATCAATGATGCCCATCGGGGTCTTACACATACGGATGCCCATCGGGGTCTTACACCTCAATCAATGATGCGCATCGGGGTCTTACACATACGGATGCCCATCGGGGTCTTACACCTCAATCAATGATGCCCATCGGGGTCTTACACATACGGATACCCATCGGGGTCTTACACCTCAATCAATGATGCCCATCGGGGTCTTACACATACGGATGCCCATCGGGGTCTTACACCTCAATCAATGATGCCCATCGGGGTCTTACACATACGGATGCCCATCGGGGTCTTACACCTCTAGCCATCAATGCTGCCCGACGGGGTCTTACACATCTAGGATGCCCTTCGGGGTCTTACTGCAGCTAGGATCTCAGAGATGCCCATCGGGGTCTTATACTCTCCAGCTACATACGGAATCAGTGCAGTGCCCATCGGGGACTTACCTAATTTTTAGATCACCTGCCAAGCACTAACATAGAACTAACAGATTATAATAGGAACACCAGCACAACACAAACCTGGAAGCAAGAGGAAATATGTAACCTATCCACTAGAAATTTTTACAATCACAAGGTAAGACTTGCTAGCCATTATACGCAGGATCCACACACCCTCGGTAAGGAACCCTTACCTGGAAGCAAGCAGAGAAATATCAATCACACCCAACAAGTGACCCTCGAGCATCTATGCGATCCCAAGCAACCTAAGCAAGTAATAAAATAACCCTAATTAAACAATCAACAGCTATTATCTCAAGGTTCAAGAGAGTGGAGGCTCGGGATTTACCAACCGAGAAGGCAACAAGCTTGGCACCAAGCTATCACGGCCAGGCAGGCTCTCGGTAGGGCAGCGTGCGGTAGAGGCAAGCAGACAGGGCTCGGTGGGGCGCGGTATTTGTCGGCTGGACGTTATCACGGCTCGAACGCGATCGTGCGAACACGCCGCCACAGAGGCGCGGCGACGGACGTGGGCGTACGGAGTGACGCGGCGAGCTCGAGCGAAGGACGGGCTGGGTGACGCGGCGAGATCGCGCTGGGACGGCGGGGCGACGAGGGCTGGCTGCGACCGCTGCGATGGATCTCGCCGCAGGTCGCTCGACGCGGCTGGTGAAATTTGTGCGGCTTGTATTTATAACGACCAGTTTTTCATCCCGGTCTTCGGGTATGCCCTAGGGGTAATTTGGTAATTTGGTCGGGCCGTCGGGGCCGTTTGTGTCTTTTCGATTACTAAAATTATTGGATGGATTTATGTAGGTTTTGGAAGGATTTGTGGTTTGGTTTGAGCAAGGTTTGTTGCAAAAGTAAAAATAAAGGAAATTGTCTTTGCAATTGGGGTTTGAACCCGGGTCTCTGGAAAGCTTGTGGGGATGTGTGCCAATTGAGCCATTAGGTGCTCTTGTTGCTCTTTCTCGCATCACATCTTAGTTAACCTTGGATCTTTGGTGTTTGGTGCATTTGGTTAAATGAAATAGAAATTAGGTTTGTTCCATCTTCTTCTCCAAAGTGTGTGGCCGCCCAAGCTTTTTCTGGGTCCATTGCCTTGCCGAATTCTTCATCCTTGCAGGCTCCCTTGGATCGTTCATCATCATTCGGGTAGGTATCGATCTTCCTCTTCTTCTTCTCATCCGTTTGGTGTCTTTGTTTGGCCAAGTGAATAGAAGAGTGTTGTGTGTGTTTGTGTTGATTGCAGCCCCACCGAGAGAAGCCCGGACCCGCCAGCCATCGTCGCCGCGTCGGCCGGCGGCTCGCCAGACGCCGGATCGCGCGCCAAGCAGCGGCCCAGATCGCCCCTGCCGTCGCACCAGATCGCCCTTGCCGCCACGGCCCTGTCGCGCCCAGATCTCGCCACGACAAGCCGCCCGCCTGACCTGTTCGGCCATCGCCCGGCGACCGGCGTCACGCCCGATCGCGCGCGCAGCAGACGCGCTGACGCCCGTGGCGCCTTCACCGTGTCGCTTGCCGAGCCGCTCGCCCGCCACGACGCCCAGACGTTCGCGCGCGCGCGCGCTCCCTACCGAAAGCGGCTTCGCCGTGTATCCGCGCGACGCGACGCCAGCGCCGTGCGGCGCGCGTGCCATGCTGCCGCGCCGCCGCGAGTCCCGTCTGTCCGTCGCGCACACCGCGCCCGGCGCCCATCGCGCGCAGACGGCAGACGCGCCCGCCGTGCGGTAGCGCGGGCCGCCAGCCAGCCTGCCGTGCACGGCTGCCGGCAACTCCAAGTTAAGTGTCAAGTTCGTCGCCTGCGTGAGTGCCTCGAGCCGAGCTTGTCATTCTATTGTTTTTAGACGTTTTAGATGCCGATTATTATTGGTTTGCTAGGTTTCGCCGCTCGCTAGCTCGGGATTGTTCCGTCGCTTAGGATTTTTGTGTAGAAGCCTCGACCAAAGTAAGGATTTCTTACGGAGTTGTGTGGGCCTGCGGTATATTTGTGATTGTTGTTTTGTATGCTGTGTATGATTATTAGCATGTTTAGCCCTAGGTGCTCGCTCAATTCTGACCGCATGAACTCTTGTATTGTTTCTCATGTTAGCCCATGCTAGGTTGTTCCATTCTCGCATGTTCGATATCTATTCTTGCTTCGTAGTATCATGCTAGGTTCCTTGTATCTCATTGAGCACGTATTGGATCGCATTGAATGAATTGTTATTATTGCTATGGTTTAGAGTTGGGTAGGTAGCATCATCCAGGGCCGGATGCATAACGTAACTTGCATCCCCGAGCGAGGACGCACGAGATGGTACTCCGTCCCTGATCCCGTTAGGGTTTAGCTAACCCTAACGGCCGGCCCTGCAATCTTGGGTGAGGGTGGCAGACTGTTAAATGCCCCAACGGTCGGGATGATGACTTGGCATTGCCTCGTCCCCGGCAGTCGGCACGTCCTCAGCGTGTTCGACCGTAGCCCTTGATTGCCACTGTTAGGGCAAGGACCGCTTCTGGTGTAAGCCTACCACGACGGTTCCTTAGCCTCAGTGCGGTGGTACAGACATAGTTCACGTGTCGAGTCTCACACCCCTATGTCGGTGACACCGATCCAGAGATTTAGTTAGGCATGGTGATCGAACACGGGCGGCTTGCCACTAGACCGGCACCCCCGAGTTTGCGGTAGCATGCGGTGCGGCGCTTACGCTCATTCATTGTGCGCCGGCCAGGAGAGCTCCTCGGGATCTTGAGCTAGTGCACCTTTCGTATCGACAGTAGACAGGCTGAGGCCGGGACTTGTTTCTCGTATAGGGCGTATTGTGTGGTGGATTTATCTCCGGACTAAGACCCTGAGTTGGCATCCGAGGTCCAAGTGTGGACTTAAGCTATGTGCTCTATTCTGTGTTTATATTCATAGCTTGCATACATTCTTCTAGATGATCATGTATAGCGTATTGTACCCCGGTTGGGGATTCTTACTGAGTAATTCGTTACTCACCCTTATTTTGTGGTTTTCCACAGGTAACCAAGGTGCGAGACAGGATGGCTGAAGGAGGAGCTGTGATCATGGGAACCTGCTGTCGTCTCTGACTTTTTATTTCCATGACTCTTGTCTTTTATTTTCCCCTGAATGCATGTAGTCGGGCACAGAGCCCTAGGATGTTTTCTGAATGTTTTCGTGGATTCCTGCTTTATTGAATTTGAGGATGTTTCAAATGTTTTAATAAATCTCTGATCAGAGTGTACGTTTTGGAAATGTATTTGCCTTGAAACAGGTGCTTGGAGACAGGGATGAGTTTGACAAACTATCTTTATTTCTGATTGAACCTTGATTTTTTTGTTTTAATTGGGAATCCAAAAATTATTTGCATATTGTCCTTTACTTTGAATGCATGCATTGGGGTAAAGGCCTATTTAGAGCCCTTTTTGGGTCGGGTCTTTACAGTTGGTATCAGAGCTCAGAGTCATAGACTTTGTAGACTGACCTTTTGTTGTAGGTCGTCTTTCCCATGATCACCAAGCACTCAGGCGATCATCAGTGCACGCCTAAGTTTTTCATTTTTAGAAAAGGGTTAAGAATTTACAATACCTTTCATCTAGTGTATGCTTTTGTTTTGTGTTGTGGAGCGGAGACGAAAGCGAGTTCGACTCGTCGTTGGTTTGGGTTTAGAGCGCCATCATGCCAACTTCCCGCAGTGTGTGTGATGTTTGTTGTGGCTTGTTGAGGTATCCAGATAGATTCGGATGCCCGGGACATCGCCCCAGTGAGAGGCGAGCTTGGACTCCGTGAGGCCAATTTTGGCCCGCTTGTTGGTTTTCCCTAGTGAGAGGGTGGAGGTGCTTTGCCTTGGAGTGTCACTCCAAGAGAGGAGTTAGCTATACGTGCTTATGTGGGTGCTTGTGGGAGCGAGTCCCCGTGTGGACTAGCTCTGGGTAGCTCAAGTGTTGATCTTGAGCCTTAGCAGCATTGTTTGATTGCCCGGTGAGTAGCTCTGAGTTGGCAGCCTTCGAGGAGATTGTTGAGGCATCTTTGTGCTCCTGTAAAGTGTTGTTGTTTGCAGCAGAAGAAGGCTGGAACCCGTGGTTAAGGAAGTGCAGTGGCGAGTGTTCCCTTCGGATTGGATCCGTTGGTGTTTTCCTCAGATGTTTGGTAGAGTTGAGCACTCTTCTTTTGGAGAGCCCTAGAGTAGGGCTAGCTGCTGCATGTTGAGAGAGTCGGTTAGAGTTTTGTTGAGCATCATGTGGAGATGCAAGAGTGGGCCGTGAGCCTTGATTTGATGAAATGCCACACCTGGTTGTCCGAGTTTTGAGCCCTTGTATGCCTAGCCATAGTTTTTGTCACTTGAGGTTGTGACCTTGCTTTGGCCCCATTTGTAGTAAGATGTGGATTTAGTAGTAGTGGCGCTTGAGGTGCATTGGTTGGTGTGCCGCCTTGGCACTAAGTCTGGTTCAGGCTTGAGTTTGGCATGGGTATAGCAGATGGTTCTATGACCGTCCGGAGTTCAGCACACTTCTTTAGCCATTGGATTCCATTTATGGGAAATGCACTTGTTTAGGCCGTGCAAGAGGGCTAGTTCAGTGGTAGTCGGAGGACTACAAGTGAAAGGATGTTCGAGAGGAGCTGGAGCCTCTTCCCCAGTGTTCTTGCGGGGTTGAGTAAGTCGGCAGGTTGGCGGGTGGTAAGTGTTAGTGTGTGCGAGTCTCACGCTAGTGCTAAGGCCAAGAGATCTTTGTGGTTGGTAGTGCGGTCCACTACCTTCGGGTGCCTAAACTCGAGTTGAGTGAGCATTGTAGATGCGAGTTCGTCCCAAGCAGAGGGACCGTGAGTTGGATGCTTATGAGATGAGTTTGGTGCTTATGAGATGAGTTGGATGCCTTATGAGATGAGCGGGTTGTCTTATGTGTAAAGCACACTTGGTAGAGTCTTGGTATAAAGTAAGTTCGGTTTGGCATCGTTATGTTTTAGCAGAGCAAGGTAGCCACTGCTTCGAGTATCGTGTGGAGATGGAACTTTTGGTGTTCCTTGGGTTGATTGTATCTCTGCGGAAGTTAGTGTTGCCTTTTGGAACAAAGACTGTTAGTCTTGGATCTCTGAAGGAAGGTTGAGAGTTGTTCACACAAGTGTGTTTTGTGTTGTTCGTTACGGTGGTGATAGTTTCAGAACCATGTAGGGTTTGCATTGGAGGACTGGTGCTCAGTTCTTGGAGAAGTTTGACTCCAGGTGGATGTTGTAAGGCTTTAGTTGAGGTTGTAAGGATACCGTGCTCGTAGTCGGGTTGTTGCTTAGGCAAGTTTGGTAAGTTGAACCTAAGCTTGGTTGGTGGAACCTCTTGTGTTCATGGTTGGAGTTCAGATGGTACTGAACAAATGGTGGTTGTAGTGAAGCCACGTAGTTCCCGGCCGTAGTTGCTAAGGGTGTTGCTCGGAATCCTTACCACGGGTGGAAGCTACGATGTGGGTGATGCCTTGAGTAGGAGGATAACACATTTACAAGCGTTTCGGTCTTTTTGGTTTCGAGGTTCGGAGCAGGCAAAGCATGGTTGAGATCTTTGGAAAAAGGAGTTGTTTGTTCAAGCAGTTGGCTGATAGACCGTTTGACGTCAGTGTGTGTCGAGGGTAGCTGAAGAACTTTAGTTGTGGAGAGCCTCACCAGAGCTCAGTCAGACCTAGGTAGTGAGTTTCAGTTGGCAAGCCGGAGTCGAGTAGGTTGTAGGCTTCGGGTGAGTTGCTGGCAGTTTTGGTAAGCTAGCAAGCCAGAGCTTGTTTCAAGTAGAGTCCGGATTGGTTCCGGTGTGGTGGCAAGTTGGTGCTTGATGTTGACCAAGGTGTGGTTTTGAGTTGCTAGAAGTTAGCTTTGCTCGTGGGGCAAGTGGTTTTGCCCGCGGACGTCTTTCCGCTTCTAGAGTTTGAGAGTTGCCCTTATTTGGTGTTTGGGGTGAGTCTTCTCTTGCCCGTGGTTGGTGATCCATCTGTGGTGGACCCCTTGTTGTTGCCTCCGGGAGAGTTGGATGTTGTGCTTTAGTGAGCAAGACAATGAGCGGCGGTTGTGAAGCTTTCGTCCCTTGGATGTTCGCTTGTAAGGATCTGTTTCTCCTTGGAAGTTGTCGATTATTCCTTGGTCTTGGAATTAGTGGTAGTGGTGCTAGTAGAAGGAAAAGTTTGTTGTTGGCTTGGAAGCGCTTGTTTGTCCAAGTTAAGCGGACTCGTGAGTGGTGTTCTGGAAGTTGCGGTAAGGGTTGTTCTCGCCTCCTATGAGTGTTTGGCCTAGTTGGTTAAGGTTTTGTGTCTTTGGCATGGAAGTTGTTGCACCTTTGTAGTTGAAGAACTCATTTGTATCGAGTTGTGGGTTGAGGTTGCACCATTGTGGTTGGATTAGGGTCTTGACCTTTTGAGGATCCTTCTTTGGTTAGTGTGGTTTGTGCTCTGCCCGACCATTATTGGTAATCTGGTTCTGGTAGTTGGTGTTAACCGAGTAGTGGAGTTCCGTTTATGAAGTTTCGGTGGGAAGGTGCAATAAGCCTAAGCTAGAGGGTTAAGCCTGTATGTGTTATCGTTTGGACTTGTGAGATGTGCTTCATATTTGAGGCAAGCTTCGTTCCTTTGCTTGCATGGAGGTAGGCTTGGTGGAGGGAGCCCTTTAGGGCCGGTTGTTGGCAGGCTGACTTGTCCAGCCAGTGATTTGAGCCAAGCTAGAGTTGAGTGGATTGGCATAGCTATGTAGTTTGTAGTTGTTTGGGCTTAGAGATCGTAGCACTCAAGTTGTTGGTTTGAAGGAGTTCGTGTGGAAGCCGGGCGGTTTGTCGAGGTTGTTGTGTGAGTTCGGATTTTTGGTGGGGTGGTTTTTCGTAGCTAGAACTCACGCCTCGCCTGTGGAGATGTCATTCGTGGAGTAGTGGCATGTCGGTTTTCAGTGGAGTTGTTGGCTCCAGAGTGTGGCAACAAAGATTTTTCTAGGTAGTGCGTGATGAACCGTGGTTCTGGAGAGCGTTGTTAAGAGGCTTATGAGCCGGGGGCAGTTTCTGTAGTGTTTTCACCCTCTAACCTATGGTCTTTTGGGAGGAGTAATCCAGAACCTTTGGAGCTTGTTGCGAGTTGGTGTTTCCGTGATTAGGCAGCGGAAGACTAGAGTGGTTTTATGAGGTTGCCTTTGGTTGCAGTTCTCAGCGGTCAGTTCTTGTGGTTCCATTGAGGCATTGCAAGGTAAGTACTGCAGGATTCCAGTGTTCCGGGAAAAGGTTGGTGGCCATCAATTTTGTTTTGGGTCCTGAGTTGCTGCATTTGACTAGAGGTGATGTGCAGGAGTTTAGAGCTAGTGTTGTTAGCTCAGAGTAGGCAGAAAAGTTACGCCGATGTTCGGCGTCGAGTTTTAGAGTTTGAGGTTGGACAATGCGTAGTTTTAAAGTTGTGCCGTTGTGAGTTGTGTTGAGGTTTGGTAAGCGGGAGAAGTGGAGCGTCCTGTTGTTGGACCATTTGAGATTCTCGAAAGGATTGGCAGAGTTGCATATTGGTTAGCTCTTTCTGTCATTGTCAGCCGTGTGCAGTGTTCTCATGTATCGGTGTGAGGCAGTATGTGTCGGACCCATCGCTCATTGTGAACTTTGGGCCTTTGCAGCTGATTGAGGATTTGAGCTTCGAGGGGAAGCCTGTGAGTATTCTGGTCTTTGAGACGAAGACGTTGCATAATCGTGGGATCCGTTTGGTAAAAGTTCAGTGGAGGAGTCAGAGTTCAGAGGAGGCCGCTTGTAAGCGGGAAGGCGGGATGAGATTGCGATATCTGTCTTTGTTTGAGTCTTAAGGACTTTCGAGGACGAAAGTCATAAAAGGAGGGAATATTGTAACGACCAGTGTTTTTCATCCCGGTCTTCCAAGTATGCCCTAGGGGTAATTTGGTAATTTGGTCGGGCCGTCGGGGGCCGTTTGTGTGTCTTTTCGATTACTAAAATTATTGGATGGATTTATGTAGGTTTTTGGAAGGATTTGTGGTTTGGTTTGAGCAAGGTTTGTTGCAAAAGTAAAAATAAAGGAAATTGTCTTTGCAGATTGGGGTTTGAAACGGGTCTCTTGGAAAGCTTGTGGGGATGTGTGCCAATTGAGCCATTAGGTGCTCTTGTTGCTCTTTTCGCATCACATCTTAGTTAACCTTGGATCTTTGGTGTTTGGTGCATTTGGTTAAATGAAATAGAAATTAGGTTTGTTCCATCTTCTTCTCCAAAGTGTGTGGGCGCCCAAGCTTTTCTCTCCATTGCCTTGCCGAATTCTTCATCCTTGCGACTCCCTTGGATCGTTCATCATCATTCCGGGTAGGTATCGATCTTCCTCTTCTTCTTCTCATCCGTTTGGTGTCTTTGTTTGGCCAAGTGAATAGAAGAGTGTTGTGTGTGTTTGTGTTGATTGCGGCCACCGAGAGAGAAGCCCCAGCCAGCCCATCGCCGCGACGCCCACGGCCACCAGACGCCGGATCGCGATCAAAGCCAGCGACCAGATCGCCCCTGCCGTCGCACGGATCGCCGCTCTTGCCACACGGCCCTGTCGCGCGCGCAGATCTCGCGTGACAAGAACCGGCCACCCTGTTCCGCCATCGCCCGCCGGACGTCCACGCCGGATCGCGCGCAGCAGCGAGACGCTCGACGCGCGCGCTTTCGCGCGTGTCGCTTGCCGAGCCGCCGCCCGCGACGCCCGAGACGTTCGCCGCGCGCGCGTCCCTACCTAGTAGCTCGCCGTGTCCGCATCGCGACGCCAGCCGCCTGCGGCGCCCGTGCTGCGCTGCCGCCGCTCGCCGAGTCCGTCGTCGTCCGTCGCGCATACCGCCCAGCGCCCGCCCATCCGCGCAGCAGACGCGCCAGCGCCGTGCAGCGCTGCAGCGGCCAGCGCCGACCTGCCGTGCGGCTGCCAGCAACTCCAAGTTCGTGTCATTTGTCTTTGCGTGAGTGCCTCGAGCCGAGCTTTCGTTCTATTGTTTTTAGACGTTTTAGATGCTTGATTATTATTGGTTTGCTAGGTTCCCTTTCGCTAGCTCGGGATTGTTCGCACTTAGGATTTTTGTGTAGAAGCCTCTTGACCAAAGTAAGGATTTCTTACCGGAGTTGTGTGGGCCTGCGGTATATTTGTGATTGTTGTTTTGTATGCTGTGTATGATTATTAGCATGTTTAGCCCTAGGTGCTCGCTTGAATTCACGATGGCATGAACTCTTGTATTGTTTCTCATGTTAGCCCATGCTAGGTTGTTCCATTCGGCATGTTCGATATCATTCTTGCTTCGTAGTATCATGCTAGGTTCCTTGTATCTGTTGAGCACGTATTGGACCGCATTGAATGAATTGTTATTATTGCTATGGTTTAGAGTTGGTAGGTAGCATCATCCGCCGGATGCATAACGTAACTTGCATCCCCGACAGGGGCGACGAGATGGTACTCCGTCCTCGATCCCGTTAGGGGTTTAGCTAACCCTAACGGCCGGCCCGCAATCTTGGGTGAGGGGTGGCGCATCGTTAAATGCCCCAACGGTCGGGATGATGACTTGGCATTGCCTCGCCCCCGGCGATCGGCACGTCCTCGGCGTGTTCGGCCGTAGCCCTTGATTGCCACTGTTAGGGCAAGGACCGCTTCTGGTGTAAGCCTACCACGACCGGTTCCTTAGCCTCAAAAAGTGCGGTGGTACAGGTGACATAGTTCACGTGTCCGAGTCTCACACCCCTATGTCGGTGACACCGATCCGGAGATTTAGTTAGGCATGGTGGATGAACCTAGGCGACTTGCCACTAGACCGGCACCCCGAGTTTGCGGTAGCATGCGGTGCGCGCTTATGCTCATTCTGCGCGCCGACCGGAGAGCTCCTCGGGATCTTGAGCTAGTGCACCTTTCGTATCGACAGAGATGAGGCAGTGAGGCCGGGACTTGTTTCTCGTATATAGGCGTATTGTGTGGTGGATTTATCTCCGGACTAAGACCACGAGTTGGCATCCGAGCTCCAAGTGTGGACTTAAGCTATGTGCTCTATTTCGTGTTTATATTCATAGCTTGCATACATTCTTCTAGATGATCATGTATAGCGTATTGTACCCGGTTGGGGATTCTTTACTGAGTAATTCGTTACTCACCCTTATTTTGTGGTTTTCCACTGGGTAACCAAGGTGCGAGACAGGATGGTGAAGGAGGAGCCGTGATCATGGGAACTCGTTTGTCGTCTCGACTTTTTATTTCCATGACTCTTGTCTTTTATTTTCCCCGAATGCATGTAGTCAGGCACAGAGCCCTAGGATGTTTTCTGAATGTTTTCGTGGATTCCTGCTTTATTGAATTTGAGGATGTTTCAAATGTTTTAAGAAATCTCTGATCAGAGTGTACGTTTTGGAAATGTATTTGCCTTGAAACATGTGCTTGGAGACAGGGACAGGTTTCAGCAAACTATCTTTATTTCTGATTGAACCTTGATTGTTTTGTTTTAATTGGGAATCCGAAAATTATTTGCATATTGTCCTTTACTTTGAATGCATGCATTGGGGTAAAGGCCTATTTAGAGCCCTTTTTGGGTCGGGTCTTTACACGCGCGCTGAGGCAGAGCGACGATGACGCGATCAGGCTGGGCCGGTGCGAAGGACGGCGGCTAGCAAGGGCGACGACGGCGCTGGGCGGCGAGGCAAGGGGCTGGGCGACGGCTAGGGTGAGAAGGAGAGGGTGGGTGGCTAGGGTTTTCCTTTTTCCTTCTCTTTTCTCCTCTTTTCTTTTCCTTCCTAAAATTAAATCAACTTTGGAGAAATCTCAAGATCCCTTCCCAAGGCTTCCCTCCTTCGAGTCCTAGCTGACGCTTAATTTTCCTTTAATTAAATCCAAGCTTCCAATTCCCTTAAGTCTAGGGCCCGAATCTCCCAAGGAACCCTTAAAAGAAATTTCTTATTTCACCCCCGACCAATAAACCGCCAAAACCTTAACAAATCCAACTGCTCCTGGAAATAATGCTACAAAAACCTTATCTCACAATTAACAGAAATCCGGGCTGTTACATCCTTGGTCTTGGAATTGGTGGTAGTGGTGCTAGTAGGAGGAAAAGTTTGTTGGCTGCTTGGAAGCAGTTGTTTGTCCATATTAAGCGGACCCTTGAGTGGTGTTCTGGAGGTTGCAGTAAGGGTTGTCTACTCTTGTGAGTGTTGAGCCTAGTCGGTTAAGGTTCTTTGTGTGTTTGGCCTGGAAGCTGTTGCACCTTTGTAGTTGAAGAACTCCTTTGTATCAGTTGTGGGTTGAGGTTGCACCATTGTGGTTGGTTTAGGGTTGTGACCTATTGAGGGATCCTTGCTGGTTAGTGTAGCTTGCGCTCTGCTAGCCATTGTTGGTATTCTTGTTCTTGGTAGTTGGTGTTGACATGGTAGTGGAGTTCCGTTTGCGAAGTTTCGGTGGGAAGGTGCATTGAGCCTAAGCTAGAGGGTTAAGCCTGTATGTGTTATCATTTGGACTTGTGAGATGTGTTTTATATATGAGTCGAGCCTTGTTCCGTTGCTTGCATGGAGGTAAGTTTAGTGGATGGAGCCCTCTGGGTCCCGGTTGCTTGCGGGCTGTCTTGCCCAGTCAGTGATTTAAGTCGAGCTAGAGTTGAGTGGATTGGCATAGCTATGCAGTTTGTAGTTGTTTGAGCTTCCTACTTCGTAGCACTCAAGTTGTTGGATTGTAAGTTTCCGTGTGGGAGCTGTCAGCTAGTTGAGGTTGTTGTGTGAGTTCGGATTTTTGGAGGATTGGTTTCAGTAGATAGAGCTCGCACCTCGTTTCGTGTACAGATGCCATTTCTATGGAGTAGAGGCATGTCAGTTTCAGGTTGGAGATGTTGCCATTAGGGTGTGGCAACAAAGGTTTGTTCTAGGCAGTGCGTTGGCGAACCGTGGTTCTGGAGAGTGTTCTTAGAGGCTTATGAGCCGAGTGCAGTTTCTGTAGTGTTTTCACCTTTTTGTCCGATGGTCTTTTGGGAGAAGTGAGCCAGATTCTTCAGAACTTGATGCGAGTTGGTGTTTCCGTGATTAGGCAGCGGGAGACTAGTGTGGTTTTATGAGGTTGCCTTGGGTTGCAGTTCTCAGCGGTCAGTTCTTGTGGTACCGTTGAGGCATTGCATGGTAAGTATTGCAGGAGTCCAGTGTTCTGGGAAAAGGTTGGTGGCCATTTGTTTTGTTTTGGGTCCTGAGTTGCTGCATTTGACCAGAGGTGATGTGCTGGAGTTTAGAGCTAGTGTTGTCAGCTCAGAGTAGGCAGAAAAGTTACGCCGATGTACGGCGTCGAGTTTTAGAGTTTGAGGTTGGACAGTGCGTGTTTTTAAGGTTTCACCGATGTGAGGTGTGTTGAGGTTTGGTAAGCGAGGGAAGTGGAGTCCCTGTTTGTTGGATCATTTGAGATTCTCGAGAGGATTGGCAGAGTTGCATATTGGTTAGCCTTTCCTCCGTTGATGTCAGCTGTGCGCAGTGTTTTCATGTATCGATGTTGAGGCAGTATGTGCCGGACCCATCGCTCATTGTGGACTTTGAGCCTTTGCAGTTGAATGAGGATTTGAGCTTCGAGGGGAAGCCTGTGAGTATTCTGGTCTTTGAGACGAAGACGTTGCGTAATCGTTAGATCCGTTTGGTAAAAGTTCAGTGGAGGAGTTGGAGTTCTGAAGAAGCCGCTCGTGAGCGGGAAGGACGAGATGAGTTTGGAGTATCCTGAGCTGTTTCAGTCTTAAGGACTTTCGAGGATGAAAGTCATAAAAAGGAGGGAATATAGTAACGGCCCAAGTTTTCATCCCGGTCTTCCAGGTATGCCCTAGGGGTATTTTGGTAATTTGGTCTGGCCGTCAGGGCCGTTTATGTCTTTTTCCAGTTGCTAAAATTATTGGATGGGTTTATGTAGGTTTTTTAGGCTTTGTGGATAGGTTTGAGCATGGTTAGATGCAAAAGTAAAAATAGAGGAATTTGTGTTCCAGCTAGGATTCGAACCTGGGAAGCTAGGAAGTCAGGTGGGTGGTGTGGCCAGTTGAGCCACCAGGTGTTTTTGTTACTCTCTCCGCAGCATATCTTGCTTAGCCTTGAGTCCTTCGGGTTTTGGGTGCATTTGATTAAATGAAAGGAAATTAGGTCTTTTGAGTTTCTTCTCCAAATAAGCCTTGGCCGCCCAACCCTCTTCCTCAAGCTCCATTGCCGTGTTCTTCTTCCCGAGAGTCCTCCGATCGTCATTCTGGCCAGCCAAGCAACCGGTACCGAGCGGCTCGGTCGAGCGGCCAGCCCAGATCGCACAAAGCGGCCCCATCCTCGCAGCAGTGGCGCCCGGCTCAAAGAAGTCGTCGTCGCAGCAGGCCAGCGCCGCCCAGACGCCCAGCCTCGAGTCTCCCAGGTCTGCCGCGCGCCTATCGTCGCAGCCCAGCAGCGCCGCTCGCCTGCGTCTGCGTTGCAGCCCCAGCGCCTGCGCGCCCAGCGCCAGCGTGCCATGCCGCCCGCCCGCCGCGTCCAGCTTGTCCGCGCCCGTGCGCCTACGCCAGCCAGCCGTCCGCGGCGCGCGTACGCCCAGCTCTGCCTCCCATCTGCGCTCGTCATATTGCCTGCCCCGCCGCCCATCAGCGCCATTAGCGCCAACAAAGAAACCTCACCATGCCGTCGCCCGTCAACAGTGTGTCACCGCGCCCGTGAGTTGCTTCCGAGCCGAGCCTTGTTTATGTTATTATATTTAGGCATATGGATTGTGATTATCATTGTTTTTGTTAGGTTCTCGGTAGCTAGCACGAGTTCGATCGCAACTTAGGTTGTTGTGTGTAGTTGCCTCTAGGCCAGGTAAGGATTTCTTACCGGAGTTGTGTGGGCCCTGCGATATTATATGTGATTGCTGTCTGTTTGCTTGTTTGTGTTTATCATCATGCTTAGTGATAGGTGCTCTGTTCTGAATTCCCGACTGGCATGATTTCTTATGTTGTTTCTCATGTTAGTCCATGCTAGGTTGTTCCGTTCTGGCATGCTCGTTTCTGTTCTTGCTTCGTAGTATCATGCTAGGTTCGTTGTATCTGATGAGCACGTATTGGATTGTATTGGATTGTTTGCTATTGTTATTATAGTTTAGAGTTCAGGTAGGTAGCATCATCCGGGCCGGATGCATAACGTAACTTGCATCCACGACAGGCACGTACAAGACGGTACTCCGTCCTTGATCCCGTTAGGGTTTAGCTAACCCTAACGGCTGGCCCTGCAATCTTGGGTGAGGGTGGCAGACTGTTAAATGCCCCAACGGTCGGGATGATGACTTGGCATTGCCTCGTCCTCGGCAGTCGGCACGTCCTCAACGTGTTCGGCCGTAGCCCTTGATTGCCACCTGATAGGGCAAGGACGGCTTCCTGGTGTGTAAAAACCTCAAAATACGGTCCTAAACCTAGGTTCTCACTCAGCATGCAAGTTAAATATTTCACCGAGCGGTTTAGTGCTCATATTTAAAACCTTTCAAAACATTTAGAACGGGGAATGCTTAAAACATAATCAACAATTTTGTTTAAGAAAAACCAACGAAGTAAAACAAGCCCTGGCCGTATATAAAAACATTCAAAACAGTTTCGAACAACTTTTAATAATGTTTCCCCTAGGCTCCTGTCCATCTACATGCTGAACAAATATGCAACAATAAAGACAGTCTGGCAGCTCCCATGATCAATCGGCTCCCTCGCTTAGCCGTCCGGTCTTTGTCTCGAGTTACCGTGGAAAACCACAGAAATAAGGGTGAGTATAAACATACTCAGTAAGAATCCCCAACCGGGGTACAATACGATACATCCATCATCTAGCACCCTAGTATACATGCAAGCGATTACCAACACGGATCATAGCTCAACGAGCTTACAAAGCGCAGAATCTGGAATCCTCGGAAGTCTCCTACTTAGGCCTAATGATTGGCTCTCATAACCAATTCCAGGACATCTCCGAGGGTCTTTCTCCTCGGCCAATTGATCACTCAAAAACCGATCCCAAAGATGTCCGACACCCTCGAGGGTCTTTCTCCCTCGACCATATGATCACTCAAAAGCCAATCCCAATGGGTGTCCTCAAGGGCCTCTTACCTCGCTAATAAATCTGGACTATCGGGAGAGTACCCAAGTCCGGCTCTAAACAGAAGGAACTGGTGTACTCACGAACATTAGCCCGGGAGCTCTCGAACCGGCGACTAACGCGTGTCTTGCGCACACCGCATGCCGCTGCAACCGGCGTAAATGTGGGGGCCTAAGTACAAACTACGCGGGGCGTGCACGCATGCCTAAAGACTACGAAGCGTGTTATCAGAATGGCCCGATTTTCTATTTCGGTTTCCCGGAGTTTTCGGGAGATTATGCGGATGTTCGGATGGGCCGTTAGAGTTATTTTAACCTTTAAGGGTATTTTGGTATTTTGCTCCCGGTCGAGGTTGAGGATTTTCGTGGCTTGTGGTCATTTGGCCTTCGTTGAGACTTGATTAATGTTGGTTGCAAGACCCAAGGAGTTTGGGTTAGTTGATTAGAAGTTTGGAGTCATTAGGTTGATAGCAAAATTAATTGAAATTTAATTGGTCCCATTGGGATTTGAACCCTTGCCCTAATGGTGAAATTGGAGTTTTTAGAAAAGAAGATTTAGTTAAAAAAAGAAAAGAATTTCTTTAGCCGGGACCGCAAGAGAAAGCCTTGGGAAGGGATTTTAGACCCATTTAAATTAGGAAAAGGAAAGAAAATCCTATTCCCTTGTTTTGGAAAAAATCTCTCTCTCTCTCTCTCTCTCCTAGCCGACCTCACCAAGAAACCCTAGCCGCCCTAGCCGCACCCCGCTCAGCCACTGCTCGCCAGCGCACAGGCGGCCATTTCACCTGACCCAGCGCACCAGCCGCCTGATCCGCAAAGACAGCCCATGCCCAGCGTGCCAGACGCCCAGATCGCCCATGCCAGCGCGCCCGATCGCGCGCCGCGCTCGCCAGCCAGACAGCGTCGCGCCGTTCCGCACCGAGCCGCCCAGACGCCGCGCGCCGTCCCCGCACCTGAGCCGCCTGCACCGCGCCGCAGACGTTGTCGCTTCCCTGCGCGCGCCGCGCGCCTCAAAGCCGTCGCGTCTGCGTGCGTCGTGCCGCTCGTCCGCGTCTCGCCCGCCAGCGCTGCCTGCGCTGCGCCGCAGTCGCGCGCGCAGCCCAGCGCCGATGCCCGTCCCTGCCGCGCCCGGCGCCAAAGCAGCGCCGTTAGCGCCCGGCCAGCGCCAGCGCCCCATTTGCACCAAAGAACGCCCAAAATCGCCCCTTGCTGCGAGACCCGTGCCTTCTCGGTTGGTAATTCCCGAACCTACCAATTTTAGATTTTTAAGCTGCTGGTCTTTGTATATTTATTTAGGATGCTTTTAAAATGCTTAGGTTGCTCGGTTTCGCTTTAAAGCTCGAGGGTCATTATTTGATTGTGAAGGTTATTTCTGCTCGTTTCCAGGTAAGGATTCCTTACCGTGGTTGTGTGGACCCTGCGATGCTTTCTTGATCGTGCCTTATATGCATGTTTACTTTTATGAACATGATTAGTGGATAGGACAGCTTGTGATTGCATTCCTGCTAGCATGTTTGCTTGTTTGTACATGTTAGTGCCATGCTAGGATTGTTCTTCCAGCATGCTTGAGATTCCTGCTTTAAGTTCGTAGTATCATGCTAGGTTATGTATGATTGATGATGATTATGTATGTTTAGCCAGAATCGTTTACTCTATACTCTAGCTAGTGTGTTAGAAATTTGTCATCATCTAGAGGCTGAGAGCGGACATAACGTACCTTGTCCCCACCGGTCGGGAGTAGAGCGAAGCATAACGTACATTGCTTCCTCCCGGCAGCCGATGTGGATTTAGCTACCACATCGGCATAAGCCTAGTTTGTAGCCTGCTAGAGCGGAACCCTGCCAACGGTGCAAGCCTGCCTTGGCCGGTTCTTAGCTTCAGGTCGGTGGTACAGGCTGCACAGATGAGTGCCGAGGGCCTCGCACTACTGTGTTCAGTGACACCGCTTCCGAGTCTTTAGGCATGCATACCTGGCCCGCGTAGTTTGTACTTAGGCCCCCACATTTACGCCGGTTGCAAAGGCAAAGCATGCGGTGCGCGCGACACGCGTTAGTAGTCGCCGGTTCGGAGAGCTCCCCGGGCTAATGTTCGTGAGTACACCGTTCCTTCTGTTTAGAGCCGGACTTCGGGTACTCTCCGATAGTCCGGACTTTATTAGCGAGGGTAAGAGGCCCTTGAGGACACCCATTGGGATTGGCTTTTGAGTGATCATATGGTCGAGGAGAAAGACCCTCGAGGGTGTCGGACATCTTTGGGATCGGTTTTGAGTGATCAATTGGCCGAGGAGAAAGACCTCGGAGATGTCCCGGGATTGGTTATGAGAGCCAATCATTAGGCCGGAAGTAGGAGACTTCCGAGGATTCCAGATTCTGCCTTGTAAGCTCGTTGAGCTATGATCTGTGTTGGTAACTGTTTGCATGTATACTAGGGTGCTAGATGATTGAAGTATCGTATTGTACCGGTTGGAGATTCTTACTTGAGTATGTTTATACTCACCCTTATTTCGTGGTTTTCCACCGAGTAACTTGGGGACAAAGACCAGGGACGGCTAGCGGAGGGAGCTGAATGATCATGGGAGCTGCCGGCACTCTGTCTTTATTGTTTGCATATTTGTTCAGCATGTAGATGGACAGGAGTCCTAGGGGAAACATTATAAAAAAGTTGTTTGAACTGTTTTGAATGTTTTTTATATACTGGCCAGGCTTGTTTTACTTCGTTGGTTTTTCTTAAACAAAATTGTTGATTATGTTTTATGCATTCCCCGTTTCTAAATGTTTTGAAAGGTTTTAAATATGAGCACTAAACCGCTTGATGAAGTATTTTAACTTGCATCTTTGAGTGAGAACCTAGGTTTAGGACCGTATTTTGGGTCGGGTTCTTACGGTTGGTATCGAGCACGAGTCATAGATTCTCATGAGACTAACACGCTTTGCGGGTTGTTGCCCCCATGATCATCAAGACTCCGCGGCCGTCAGTTTGTGCGAGTTCATTAAGCTAAGGGTTTTATTTTACAATCACGCATCTAGTATACATGTGTTACCCTTGTTTGGCGGTGAGAGCCCAGCGTGGGCTAGCTTTTATGCTTGTGTGGATCGCTAGTAGGTTGATTGCACTTAGAGGAGCAGGGGGCGCTTGGCATGTCCGACCGAGGAGTTGGGCAGTTTGTATGGATGTTGAGGCGCGTCGAGGTTGTTTAGCCCGTTGGGCGAGTTGGCCCTGGCGATTGAGTTGCCTAGAAGAGGGGTAGAGGCTAGCACGCCTCGAGTGAGACTCCTTGAGCGAGTGTGCTCCAGCCATGAGGAAGTTGATGGCGAGTCTTTTAGCTAACAGAGAGCGGAGACCAAAGCGCGGTTGTAGCGCGTAGTGAGGAGTCTTGGGCATAGATAGCCAGGTGGTAGAGTTTATTTAGGAGACACCCCTCCTTGTAGTTCCAGTAGCCCAGAGGTTCTCGGGAGGGCTTGATCAGTGAGTTTATCTTTGATAAGATAGTTGGCATTGATCGAGCCGCCGAGTTTGGCAAGTGGAAGCCTGTAGAGTGGATGTTTTGAGACCTCTCGCTAGTAGCAAGGTGGTTGGCCAGGATCGAGTTTATCATCCAAGTGTTGGGATGACACGGTGTTTGAGGCCGATGACTGATGTTACGAGGTTGTGGCGTGCCGTTCTCGTGTTGTTTGATGCGATGTAGTGTGGTGGTGGAAGTCCCCTGTGAGAGGCGGACCAGGAGAGTCTCCACCGACCACCGGTCAATTGGCAAGTTTGCCAAGTTAGTAGCTTTGAGGAAGATGTAGAGACATCTTGTCCTCCCGCAAGCTCGCGATCGTTTTGCTGGCCAGATTCTTTTAGTACCCTCGTAGCAGCGGTGGTGTGGAGTTTGCTTGTCGAGGACTTAATCCGTCCGTGGTTTTGGTGGCTGGCTATTAGAGAAGCACCTTTTGTTAGCATGTTCCGGTGTGGAGCTAGGTCACGCCACCCGAGGGTTGGCTTGAGTATTCGTTGAGCATCGAGTGGGATGTAGGAGTAGGCCGTGGCATGTCTGTTAGGCGAGATGCGAGTTTAGGCTGCTCAGTGTTTGGACTCTTGTGTTGAGTGCCTTTGCCCGTCACTTGGAGTGTGACCTTCCCTATCCTTAGAGGGCATAAAACTTGTTTTGGGCTGATTTGTGTTGTAAAGGATGTTGTGCTGTTGGCACCAAGCTTTGAGAGGAGGCCTAGATTCGGGCCGGATGGCATACAGTGCAGATGGTTCCATGCCCTTTGGAGTATAGCACCCCACCGACCTTGTACCCGTTTTTCTGAAGTTGCATCTGTTGGATTGCTTAAGAAATCTAGCTCGGTGGTAGTCGAGAGAACTACAAGTGTGAGGTCGTTCGAGGAAAAGTAGGAGCTTTTGAGTCACCGAGAGATGGGTGCAAAGGATGTTGTAGGTTGGTGAGGGCTAGCACGTCCGAGTTCTCGCGTTTGTGTGTGGGCTTGTGAGCCAGCTTGTTGGTAGTGTGTTTCGACTACCCTTGGAGTTACCCTAATATGAGTAGGGTTGGCATCGATGATGCGTGGTTGATCCAGTGTTAGAGCCATGAGTTGGATGGTTGAGTGGAGCATTGTAAAGACCCGACCCAAAAAGGGGCTCTAAATGGGCCTTTACCCCAATGCATGTAGTGAAAATAAAAGACATTATGAGAAATACATTTCGGATCCCAAGTAAAAGCAGAAACATTCAACAACCAAAACATACATTTACGAAAGCATACTGACGAGAGATTTATTTAAACCGTTAAAACAATCCACAAGTACAAATATGCTGGAATCCATAAAACGTAAGAAAACATCCACGGGCTCTGTGCCCGTCTACATGCATTCGGGGAAATAACAAAAAGTGAAGAGTCATGATAAAATAAAATAGTCGAGAGACAGCAGGATTCCATGATCACGGCTCCTCCTTGACCATCCTGTCTCCCGCCTTGATTACCTGTGGAAAGCCACGAGAATAAGGGTGAGTAACGAATTACCCAGTAAGAATCCCCAACCGGGGTACAATACGATATACATGATCATCTAGAAGAATGTATGCAAGCTATGAGTACAAACACAGAGCGGAGCACATAGCTAAGTCCACACTTGGACCTCGGATGCCAACTCGGGGTCTTAGTCGGAAATACCACAACACACTAAACGCGCTATACGGGAACAAGTCCGGCCTCGGCTGCATCTCTCGCCATCGTACGAAAGGTGTGCTGGCTCAAGATCCCGAGGAGCTCTCGGTCGGTGTTGTAATGAGCGTAAGCGCGCACCGCATGCTACCGCAAACTCGGGAAGTGCCGGGTCTAGTGGCAAGTTGCCCGTGTTCGATCCA
This sequence comes from Sicyos edulis, assembly GCA_036507275.1. NCBI lineage: Eukaryota > Viridiplantae > Streptophyta > Magnoliopsida > Cucurbitales > Cucurbitaceae > Sicyos > Sicyos edulis. The sequence goes on from CM071851.1 coordinate 31,390,483, forward strand.
CCATGCCTAACTAAATCTACGGATCGGTGTCAGCGACATAGGGGTGTGAGACTGGACACGTGAACTATGTCAGCCTCTACCACCGCACTGAGGCTAAGGAACCTGGTCGTGGTAGGCTTACACCGAAGCGGTCCTTGCCCTAACAGTGGCAATCAAGGGCTACGGCCGAACACGGCGAGGGCGTGCCGATCTGCCGAGAACGAGGCAATGCCAAGTCATCATCCCGACCGTTGGGGCATTTAACGATCGCCACCCTCACCCAAGATTGCGGGGCCTACCGGTTGGGATAGCTAATCCCTCACGGGGTCCAAGGGCGGAGAAGCTGTCTCGAACGTCCTTGCCATAGATGCAAGATACTTTATGCATCGGGCCGGATGATTCTATCTACCTCAATTCTAAACCTTAACAATAATAACGATTCAATCAATGCGGTCCAATACGTGCTCATCGGATACAAAGAACCTAGCATGATACTACGAAGCAAGAAACAGAGATATCGAACATGCTAGAATAGAACAACCTAGCATGGGCTAACATGAGAAACAATACAAGAGTTCATGCGATCGAGAATTGAACAGAGCACCTAGAGATAAACATGCTAGTAATCATACGAGCATACAAAACAACAATCACAAATATACCATAGAGAGTCCACACAACCCCGGTAAGAAATCCTTACCTTGGTCGGAAGACTTCTACACACAAATCCTAAGCTGCGGAACAATCCCGAACTAGCGGCGGGAACCTAGCAAACCAACAATAATCAGCATCAAAAATATCTAAACAACAACAGAGCAGCAAGCTCGGCTCTGGGAACTCACGCGCGCGACGACACGAGCTTGGGGCTGGCGTGGTAGCCGGCACGGGCAAGGACGCTGCGCTGGCTGCGCTGCAACGCGCAGACCTTGTATGATGACACGCGTCTGGCGAAGCGGCTGGTGCTGGCGTCGCGATCGCGAACCGCAGTGGCGGCTTCGCGCGAAGCGCCTGTGCGTGGATAACTGGCGGAAGAAGCGGCAAGGCGGCAGCGATTCAGCAAGCGAACCTCGCGGCGAAGGCGCGCGGCGATAGGCGGCAAGCGGACACGGCGAGGGCGCGCGAGTGCGCGACCTCTGGCGCGCGCGTCGACGCGCGGCGTCGGCGCGGACTCTCGGCGAAGCGAAGCGTCTTTCTTTGGCGAAGCATGGGGCGAAAGGTTGCTGGGGCGAATCGGCAAGGCGTCTGGCGATCTGGGCGTGCGAGGCGTCGCGGACGACGAGGCGACGTCTGTCTTCTCTCGTGGCTGGCCGGGCGAACGCGCTTTGGGGACAGAGATCTGGGCGTCTGAGCGATCATTTGGACGCGTCGACGGCAGAGCGGCGATCTGTTTCTTGGCTCGGCTACACACTCTGGTGGTGCAATCAACACAACACACACAACACACCTCTTTTCACTTGGCCAAACGCACACCAAGCGGATGAGAAGAAGAAGAAGAAGATCAATACCTACCCGGAATGATGATGATCGAACCCAAGGAGATGCAAGGGTGAAGAATCGGCAAGGCTATGGAGATGGAGAGCTTGGGCGGCCAAGAGGTGTTTTGGAGAAGAAGATGGAATAACCTAATTCTATTTCATTTAACCAAATGCACCAAAACTCCAAAATCCAAGGTTAACTAAGAAGTGATGCGAGAAAGAGCAATAAGAGCACCTAATGGCTCAATTGGCACACCTCTCTACAAGCTTCCCAGGAGACCAGGTTCAAACCCATTGCAAAGCACAATTTCCTTTATTTTTACTTTTGCATCAAACCTTGCTCAAACCAAACCTCAAACCCCTCCAAAAACTACAAAAACCATCCAATAATTTTAGTAACTGGAAAAGACACAAACGACCCTGACGGCCCGACCAAATTACCAAATTACCCTAGGGCATACGGAAGACCGGGAAGAAAAACACACAGGTCGTTACAATATTCCCTCCTTTTATGACTTTCGTCCTCGAAAGTCCAGCAATGTAAACAGCTCGGGGGTAATGCAACCTCATCTCGTCTTCCCGCTCCCAAGTGGCTTCCTCGAACCCGACTCTTCCATCGAACCTTTACAAGCGAATCTCGCGATTACGCAACGTCTTGGTCTCAAAGGCAAGGATCCTCTTTGGCTTTTCCTCGAAGTTCAAATCCTCATTCGTTTGCAAAGGCTCAAAGTCCACAATGTGCGACGGCCAGTGCGGCACATCTTGCCTCAACATCGATACATGAAAAACACTATGCACCGCGATAGTGACGGAGGTAGGGCTAACCGGGTAAGCAACTCGCCAATCCTCTCTAGGATCTCAAACGGACCAACAAATCGGGGACTCAACTTCCCACGCTTGCAAACCTCGAACACCTCGCATCGGAGCAACCTTAAGGAACACATCTTTGACCAACCTCAAACTCCAAATCTCGGCGCCGAACATCGGGCGTAACTCTTCTGCCTTGCTCACGCCTTTGTCAACATACGAGCTCTAATCTTACAGATTGCACCATTGGTCAAGCTGCAGTAGACTCGGGACCCAAAACACGTCTATCACCAACCTCTTCCCTGAACACGGGGACCGATAACGCTTACCATACAATGCCTCGAATGGAGCCATCTCAGATCGTCGATTGTAAGCTGTTGTTATAGGCAAACTCCATCAAATCTGAATCATGGTCCCAACTTCAGGAAATCCAACACACAAGCTCTCAACATATCCTCGAGAATCGATTCACTCTCTCGGTCGACCATCAAATGCGAGGGTGAAAAGCTGATACTCAAAGCGCACTCTGTGCCCAAACCCTTACGGAGCGCTCTCGAAGCGAGAAGTGAACCGCGAGTCACGATCGGACACAATCCTCACCGGCACACCATGATAACGGATGATCTGCTCCAAAAACAAGCTGCGCCCTTTGTTCCACGGTATAAGTGTCTCTACCGGGAATGAAGTGTGCGCTCTTGGTCAAAGCGGTCGACTATCACCCAAATCTCGAGAGAACTTCCTCAGAGTCCTTGGCAAACCGGAGATAAAGTCCATGGAGATCTCTTCCCATTTCTTTGGGGTACACTCTGGTCATTGCAACAAAACCACCTGGCCTCTGCTGGGTGCCTTCACTTGCGACAAGTGAGACACCTGGTGACAAACTCTGCCACATCTCTCTTCATTCCCATCCACCGGAAGGTGCGCTTAAGGTCTGATACATCTTGGTACCCCAGGGGTGCCAAGCAAAAAGAACAGTGGGCCTCAGAGCAACTCGGCTCGCAAACTGCAATGTCGGAACACACAACCGCCTCTATAAGCCAACCCATATGCTGGTGAATATACAAAGTCAAAGTCACCGTCGGCACTAACTCTGTCAACCAATCTCTTAAGTGCGGGGTCACCCAACCTGGCTTTGTCTATAATCCATTTGCCGAATCGGCACGGTGAGCAGATCCAATCGAGCTACCTCGGCGGTAACCTCTCCCAACAACATCGCAACCTCGCCCGCTCGAACTCTCTCGCAAGCTGGCTGGAACTCAACAACGCCGCAGAGTGCGACGTCTTTCTCGCTCAAAGCATCGGCCACTACATTGGCTTTACCGGATGGTACAAAATCTCGCATGATCATAATCCTTTACCGGCTCTAACCATCTCCTGCGCCTCATATTCAACTCCTTACGAGTAAGCAGATACTTGAGGCTCGGTGATCGGTAAACATCCGAATCCGCTCACCGTCATGGTAATGCCTCCAAATCTTGATTGCAAACACCACTGCGCCGCTAACTCCATATCATGAGTGGGTAGTTACGCTCATACGGCTTGGTGGCCGGGAAGCATAGGCAATGACCTTCCCGTCTTGCATCAACACACAACCTAATCCAAACTTGGAAGCATCATGTAGACCACGAAACCACTGTCCCCTCGGGATCGCCAACAGTCTTTGAAGTCAAAGCTGCGCTTGAGCACAGCAAAGCTCTCATCACACTCTTGTCCCAAACAAACTCGACACCCTTCCTCGTCGGGACGAGTGAGGGGCGAGGCTAAAGCAGAAGAAGTCCTTGACGAACCGAGCGGTAGTAACTCGCCAAACCAGAAAAAGTGCGAATCTCGGCAGCTGAAAGTCGGCTTGGCCCATGAACTCACGGCCTCAATCTTCGCGGGGTCCACGGCTATACCATCTCTCGATACTACGTGGCCTAGGAAGGCCACTGCTCCAACCAGAAATCACATTTGGAAAACTAGCGCATAAAGTGGTTTCCCTCAAAGCCTGCCAATACTCGCCTCAAATGCTCTGCATGGTCTTCTTTAGACCTCGAATAAATCGAGAATATCGTCAATGAACACGATGACGGCTGTCCAAAAATGATTTGAACACCCTATCCATCATGTCCATGAACGCGGGTGGGGCATTGGTCAATCCAAACGACATGACCACAAACTCATAGTGACCATATACGGACTGAAAGTTTTGTCTTAGGAATGTCGGCATCCACGATCCATGGCCCGATGGTAACCGGATCTCGAGATCTATCTTGGAGAACACGAAAGCCCTGAAGGCGATCGAACAAATCATCGATACGGGCAGCGGATACTTATTCTTTCTTGTCACCTTATTAAGCTCGCGGTAATCAATACATAAGCGCATAGAACCATCCTTCTTTTCACAAAGCAGAGCCGGGTGCTCCCACGGGGACACACTTGGGCGGATGAACCCTCGGTCTAACATCTCCCGCAATGAATCTCGCCTTTAACTCACTGGCGCCATGCGTCACGGAGCCTTCGAGATAGGGAGGGTCCACGGCCCGAGCTCAATTGTGAAGTCAACCTCTCTCTTGGGGCAACCCGGTAACCTCTCAGAAACACGTCCGCAAACTCTCGCACGACCGGTACTGATCAATGAGCGGCGAGGCGACTCTTCCCGGAACAACTTGGCTAGATAGCCCCAAGCTCCATGAGCTAGCAAGCGACGAGCTTTCCACGGTGACACCATCGGCGGGCAAACTCCACCCTGGACTCCACGAAACTTAAAAAAGCTGGCGACGACTGGCGGCTGAACACTACTTCTTTCCGGTGGCGGTCAATCAAGCGCGTGGTTAGCGACTAACCACTCCATACCAAGAATCACATCAAAACCGCTCATAGGCGGAACTATGAGCGTAGCCACTAGCAACTCTCCGGATATCTCGATCCGGCCATCCCTAATCTTATCTCTAGCCAACATATCAACTCCGAAGAAGGAGTTGCAGCAGATAACTCGAAACCTAGAGGCTCTAGCCTCAACTTAGCATTCTCGGCCAAACAACACGGATACAAAAGAATGCGTGGAACGAGAATCAAACAAGACAAATGCGCAGTTGATCTAAAACAAGAAGCGCACGCCACGGTGGCATCCGTGACGCTCGGCCTCTGACGGGTCGTAGCAAACACTCGACCTCGCTGCTGCTGTATTGTTGCCGAATTTGCCATAGTTGGTGATCACAAAAACAGGCCATGTGCCCCTCTCTACCACAACGGAAGCACAATCTAGGTCAGTGACAAGTTCCGGCGTGGACTTTCCACTAAGTAGCACAAGCGGGAAACGCTGGGTCCTCCTGCTGCCGGGGTGGAAACGGGTGGAGCTCTCCGCAGATCTGCTTCGAAAGCGCCTTGGCGGCGCTGGCGCCTCCCGAAAGTCAAACTTTCTCTTCGCCCTTGTTTACTTTGGGACACGGGCACGCGAACAGAGCGGCAACAACCCGCTCGGCAGGATACTTCCCATTATAGATCGTGGCTAATCGGATGACCCTAGCATAAGTGTCGGGGGCACGAGCCACGACATCTCCGGAAACACCGCCTCAATCCGGATATGAACTTCCGAATCTTGACTGCTCGGGGTGGCAATCAAGCGAGGAGCAAAATATCCATACTCGAGAACTTGCGCTCATATTCCTCAATGGAATCGAACCACGCTTGAGTTACGGAAGAGCTCCACCATCTTCTCCACGAGCCTCATCAGCGATGAACTTTACCTTGAACTCGGCCTTGAAGAACTCCCAAGTAGCGGGTGGAGACCCGGTGGTCTCTCGCTCAAGGTGGACTCCCACCACCATCTCATTTGTGCCTCCTAGCACATGAGCCGCACATCTCGGCCTCTGAATATCGGGGCACACCATGATCGGGAAGGTGTACTCCAAATGGGCAATCCACACAGGCTGCCGCTAACGCATCACCGGTGGCATCAAACTTCTCGAGCTTCCACTTCACAAAATCCTTAAGCCACCTACCCAATTCCTCGGCACCTCGCCATATACGCCTCGGGGCTACTTGCTCTGTGGAGTGGAGGTGCTCTCGAGCTCTCTTTGAACCAATCGAGTCATTTTGCTCGATCTGGGCTCGGGACTCTTCCCGCGGCAGCGCCAACAAGGCACGGGTCTCGCCCTCTGGTCACTCAACATGCTGACCATAAAAGCCCTCATAGACTAAAGCAAACTCTGCTCCGGAGAAGCGATCTCACGGCGCTTCGATCGCCTCAGCGCCCGCTCTAGGCGTAGCGGGAGGAGCTCTTTGGTGGAATGCCATCGGTGTCGGCTTGGGACGATGTCCTGCAGATGTCGAGATCCGATTCTCGATACCTCGACTGCTCTCGAACCTCCTCTCCGATGCGGGTGGTAGCATCTTTGCCGATCTACATCCAAACCAACAACGAATCAAAACACCTGCTGTCACCATTCCACAACACCAAACAAGGCATACACTAGATGATAGGTATTGTAAATTCTTAACCCGTTTCCTTTCTAAAACAATAAATCTAGGCGTGCACTGATGACTGCGAGTCTTGATGATCATGGAAAGCGACCTACAACAAAAGGTCGATCTCGAGAATCTATGACTCGAGCTCGATACCAAGCTGTAAAGACCAGACCCAAAAAGGGGCTCTAAATGGGCCTTTACCCCAATGCATGTAGTGAAAATAAAAGACATTATGAGAAATACATTTGGATCCCAAGTAAAAGCAGAAACATTCAACAACCAAAACATACATTTACGAAAGCATACTCGATCGAGAGATTTATTTAAACCGTTAAAACAATCCACAAGTACAAATATGCTGGAATCCATAAAAGCGTAAGAAAACATCCCGGGCTCGTGTGCGTCTACATGCATTCAGGGAAATAACAAAAAGTGAAGAGTCATGATAAAATAAAATAGTCGAGAGATGATGTGAGAGATTCCATGATCACGGCTCCTCCTTGACCATCCTGTCTCCGCCTTGATTACTGCGTGGAAAGCCACGAGAATAAGGGTGAGTAACGAATTACCAGTAAGAATCCCCAACGGGGTACAATACGATATACATGATCATCTAGAAGAATGTATGCAAGCTATGAGTACAAACACAGAGCGGAGCACATAGCTAAGTCCACACTTGGACCTCGGATGCCAACTCGGGGTCTTAGTCCGGAAATACCTCAACACACTAAAGCGCTATACGGGAACAAGTCCGGCCTCGGCTGCTCTGCATCGTCACGAAAGGTGCGGCTCAAGATCCCGAGGAGCTCTCGATCGTATTTGTAATGAGCGTAGCGCGCACCGCATGCTACTCACGCAAACTCGAAGTGCCGGGTCTAGTGGCAAGCTGCCCGAGGTTCGATCACCATGCCTAACTAAATCTACGGATCGGTGTCAGCGACATAGGGTGTGAGACACGGACACGTGAACTATGTCGGCTGTACCACCGCACACGAGGCTAAAGGAACCGGTCGTGGTAGGCTTACACGAAGCGGTCCTTGCCCTAACAGTGGCAATCAAGGGCTACGGCCGAACACGCGAGGAGCGTGCCGACTGCCGAGGGACGAGGCAATGCCAAGTCATCATCCCGACCGTTGGGGCATTTAACGATCCGCCACCCTCACCCAAGATTGCGGGGCCTACCGGTTGGGATAGCTAATCCCTCACGGGGTCCAAGGGCGAGAAGCTGTCTCGAACGTCCTTGCCATAGATGCAAGATACTTTATGCATCGGGCGGATGATTCTATCTACCTCAATTCTAAACCTTAACAATAATAACGATTCAATCAATGCGGTCCAATACGTGCTCATCGGATACAAAGAACCTAGCATGATACTACGAAGCAAGAACGGATATCGAACATGCTAGAATAGAACAACCTAGCATGGGCTAACATGAGAAACAATACAAGAGTTCATGCGGTCAGGAATTCGAGCAGAGCACCTAGAGATAAACATGCTAGTAATCATACACAGGCATACAAAACAACAATCACAAATATACCGCAGAAGTCCACACAACCCGGTGAAGAAATCCTTACCTTGGTGGAAGACTTCTACACACAAATCCTAAGGCTGCGGAACAATCCCGAACTAGCGGCGGGAACCTAGCAAACCAACAATAATCGGCATCAAAAATATCTAAACAACAACGTAAGCAATGCAAGCTCGGCTCAAAGGGAACTCGCGCGCGCGCGACGACACGAGAGCTGGGGTGTTGGCGGCGAGCTGCAGCAACGGCACGGCAAGGACGCGCTACCGCCGCGCGCACGGCACGGCACGGCACGGGCAGCGGGCAGCGTGCGCAGCGCTGGCGCGCGCGCGCTGGCGGCGGCGGCGCGGACACGGCGAGCAGCTCGGCGAGACGCGGCGCGCGGCGAACGAAAGCGGGCGAAGCGCGCTATGATTCGGCAAGCGGACACGGCTAGGGCGCGTGATGGGCGACGCGGCGCGTGGGCCGACGCAATGGCGGCTGGCGAGACCTCTGGCGTGGCGAGCTATCTCAGGCGGGCGTCGCGGCAGCGAGGGCGTCTGTCTTCTGGGGGAAGCGGCAAATTTCGCTGGAACAGATCTGGGCGTCGCGGCGATCGGGTTTGGGCGTCGCGGCGGCGAAGCGTCTGTCTTCCAGGAAGCTGGGCGAACGGCAAATTTCTTTGGGGACGAGATTCGGGCGTGTGAGCGATCGGTGGGCGGCGCGACAGCGGGCGTCTGTCTTCGCTGGCTTTCGGCTACACTCGGTGGTTGCAATCAACACAACACACACAACACACCTCTTTTCACTTGGCCAAACGCCCACCAAAGCGGATGAGAAGAAGAAGAAGAAGATCAATACCTACCGGAATGATGATGATCGAACCCAAGGAGATGCAAGGGTGAAGAATCGGCAAGGCTATGGAGATGGAGAGCTTGGGCGGCCAAGAGGTGTTTTGGAGAAGAAGATGGAATAACCTAATTCTATTTCATTTAACCAAATGCACCAAAACTCCAAAATCCAAGGTTAACTAAGAAGTGATGCAGAAAGAGCAACAAGAGCACCTAATGGCTCAATTGGCACACCTCTCTACAAGCTTCCCGGAGACCCGGGTTCAAACCATTAGCTGAAAGACAATTTCCTTTATTTTTACTTTTGCATCAAACCTTGCTCAAACCCCTCCAAAAACTACAAAAACCATCCAATAATTTTAGTAACTGGAAAAGACACAAACGACCCTGACGGCCCGACCAAATTACCAAATTACCCCTAGGGCATACCTGGAAGACCGGGAAGAAAAAACCTGGGTCGTTACAAGCATTTAGTGGGCACATTGGTATGAGGTATGTCAGATTGGTGTAGTTAAGCTCTGGTAAGAGTGAGTCGACCAATGTGGCATTCCGTGGTGAGTTGACCCTGAGTGGGTTGAACTCTTGTTGCTCCTTTGCTAGAAGTGGCTCTATTGGGAGGCAAAAGTTGCCTTGTGTGAGAATACTTGTTGGTTTGGATCTTAAGGAGCCAAGTTGGAGCTGTACACGCCGGTGTACTTGTAAAGACCCGACCCAAAAGGGGCTCTAAATAGGCCTTTACCCCAATGCATGTATTGAAAATAAAAGACATTATGAAAAATACATTTCGGATCCCAAGTAAAAACAGAAACATTCAACAACCAAAACATACATTTCTAAAAGCATACTCTGATCAGAGATTTATTTAAACCATTTAAACATTCCACAAGTACAATTATCTTTGGAATCCATAAAGCGTAAGAAAACATCCTAGGGCTCGTGCCCGTCTACATGCATTCGAGGAAATAACAAAAGTCAAGAGTCATGATATAATAAAATGGTCGGAGATGACAAAGCAGATTCCATGATCACGGCTCCTCCTTGACCATCCTGTCTCGCGCCTTGGTTACCTGTGGAAAACCACGAGAATAAGGGTGAGTAACGAATTACCCAGTAAGAATCCCCAACCGGGGTACAATACGATATACATGATCATCTAGAAGAATGTATGCAAGCTATGAGTACAAACACGAATAGAGCACATAGCATAAGTCCACACTTGGACCTCGGATGCCAACTCGGGGTCTTAGTCAGGAAATAAATCCACCACACACTACGCCCTATACGAGAAACGAGTCCGGCCTCGGCCTGCTCTCTCGTCGTCTGAAAGGTGCACTAGCTCAAGATCCCAGGAGCTCTCGGTCGTATTTGTAATGACATAGGGGTGTGAGACACGGACACGTGAACTATGTCGGCTGAACCACCGCTTTGAGGCTAAGGAATCGGTCGTGGTAGGCTTACACCGAAGCCGTCCTTGCCCTATCGGTGGCAATCAAGGGCTCTGGCCGAACACGGCGAGGACGTGTCGACTGCGGGGATGAGGCAATGCCAAGTCATCATCCCGACCGTTGGGGCATTTAACGATGCCGCCACCCTCACCCAAGATTGCGAGGCCACCGTTAGGGTTAGCTAAACCCTAACGGGATCGAGACGGAGTACCATCTCGTACGTCCACATCGCGGATGCAAGTTACGTTATGCATCCGGCGGATGATGCTACCTACGAACTCTAAACCATAGCAATAATAACAATTCAATCAATGCGGTCCAATACGTGCTCAATGAGATACAAGGAACCTAGCATGATACTACGAAGCAAGAACAGATATCGAACATGCGAGAATGGAACAACCTAGCATGGGCTAACATGAGAAACAATACAAGAGTTCATGCGATCAGGAATTGAGCGAGCACCTAGGGCTAAACATGCTAGTAATCATACAGGCATACAAAACAACAATCACAAATATACCGCAGAGGCCCACACAACTCCGGTAAGAAATCCTTACCTTGGTGGGAGGCTTCTACACACAAATCCTAAGTCTGTGGAACAAACCCGAGCTAGCTACGAGAACCTAACAAAACAATGATAATCATAATCCATAAGCCTAAATATAATAAAATAAACAAGGCTCGGCTCAAGGAGCAACTCACGCGGCTCGGTGACACGAGACTGGCGGGCGGCAGCACCTGGCGGCTTTCTTCCGCTGGCGCTGACGGTATGAAGAGGGGGCGATGGCGGCAAGGACCGCACACCGGGCGCTGAGGCGGGCAGCGAGGGAGGCGAGCGCTGCGCTTGTATGCGCTGCGCGGTGGGCTGGCCGGCGCGCGCGGCGCGAGCAAGCGGACGAACCAGCGCGTTGGCGCGAGGCGGCGCGACGCGAGCGCGGCGCGACGCGCGCAGCAGCGAGAGTGGGCGCGCGTGGCCGCCTCGGTGGCGTGCGGCGTGACGGGCTGCGGCCAGGGTGTGCGATGCAGGCGGCTGGTGCTCTTCTGCTGCGCGATGATCTGGGCAACTGGGCTTCTTGCTAAGCGATCCGGGCGGCTGGGGCTTCTTCTTTGGGTGAGATCTGGGCATCTTTGGGCGACTGCTACAAACACACACACACACAAGCTCTTCTCTTTACCTTGGCCCAACAAGAACACCCAATCGAGAAGATGAAGAGGATGAAGACTTACCGGAATGATGATGAGCGATCCAAGGGAGCTGCAAGGATGAAGAATCGGCAAGGAGAGCTTGGGAGAAAGCTTGGCGGCCACAACTCTTTTGGAGAAGAAAACACAACAAACCTAATTTCTATTTCATTTAACCAAATGCACCAAACACCAAAGATCCAAGGTTAACTAAGATGTGATGCAGAAAGAGCAACAAGAGCACCTAATGGCTCAATTGGCACACATCTCTACAAGCTTTCCGGAGACCCGGGTTCAAACCCATTTGCAAAGACAATTTCCTTTATTTTTACTTTTGCACCAAACCTTGCTCAAACCAAACCACAAATCCTTCCAAAAACCTACATAAATCCATCCAATAATTTTAGCAACTGGAAAAAAGACATAAACGGCCCTGACGGCCCGACCAAATTACTAAAATACCCCTAGGGCATACCTGGAAGACTGGGATGAAAACACAGGTCGTTACAATATTCCTCCTTTTTATGACTTTCGTCCTCGAAAGTCCTTAAGACTGAAACAACATAGGATCGCATTCTCATCCCGTCCTTCCCGCTCACGGCGGCCTCCTCCGAACTCGGACTCCTTCACTAAACTTTTACCAACGGATCTCACTTCTACATAGCGTCTTCGACTCAAGACCGAGAATACTCATAGGCTTCTCCTCGAAGCCCTAGACCCTCAATCGTGCAAGGGCTCAAAGTCCACAATGAGCAATGGGTCAGGCACATCTTTGCCCCAACATCGATACATAAAAACAACGTACACGGTGTCAACAAACAAACTCAACCCTACAACAAACTGGCCAAACAAGCTGAACCTTCCAGATTCCAAAACTAAACGGCCTACTCTTACTTCACAAGAGACCAACAAACCTCAAACCTTGACTCTGACCTTAACGAGATACAAGCGAACCACCAATGGCGGCATCGATCCAAAAAGACAACTTCTCCAACTAGAACACGACCACAACACTTAAGCAACCATCTTAAGGAGAAATCGCGAACCAAAGGCAAGGGGCACCATCTGGTACACGGGACGGCTAACAACACTCACACCGGTGGTGAAACTTGACTCGGCCTGTAAAAAAAAATAAGGGCCAAGCACGGACTCCACTCGGCCAAGCCAACAAACTAGAACTCCTCATCGGCCCTGACGCAAACTTTCCAACGAACACCTACCAGCAACCGACCAAGGAGAACATCGCCGGGCAAGGAACATCAACATTCCTCTCAAGGAAAACTCGGGAAGCAAGGACTAAACCATCATGCAACTATCTGCGACACAACACCTTGAGGGAAAGCGGCTCAGCGACTTACCAACCAATGCCACGGCACCTGCGTGCCGACTCACTCAAGCGCGGCTCTGCTACGCGCCAGCTGCGAACGCACAACAACTAGGAACAAAGCCGAGAAGGGCTTGCTCGTGAGAACTCAACCCAACTTATGCGAGCAACGCTGCCTCAAGCTACTACTCAACTCTTAAAATCCAGCTGGCTACTCAAAGGACTTCCCTTTAAGCCTAAGCCTAACTCATCTTCCAACCGAGCTCCACTCCCAAAACCTCACAAGGAAAGCGGATAACGACAACCTCAAAGCTTACGGATCACGAGCCACACGAATCCGCAAGACTACCTCGCAAGCTATCACTCGAGGTGGCATCCAAGGAGCAACTCAACCACCACGGAGGCTAGAGGAAGAGGAAATCTTCAATCCCCAAAGAACCAACAACTTGCGAGAACAACTCAACTCTTCTGGGTGGCCTCCGCCCTTGCGGGAACAAACAACTCTTGCTTGCTAACAACACAAAGCGAGGACCCTCTCATTTGGGGTGGCCATTGCGCTACTCGATCGACTACACAACTCGGGAGCTAAAGCGACTCTGCCAAGCGGGAAGCGACTTCCCGGCAAGCAAACTCGAGAAGGGCGTGAACTCCACACACGCTCATTGACTTGCTCAAACCCAAGGCAACAACAACCAACTCTCTTGGAAGCAACACCCAAGAGAAAACTCAACCAATCGGACCACCAAACCGAAACAAACGAGCACTTGCTCAAGCTGCGAGGAGGGGTCAACTCCCAAAACTCTGACTAGGAACAAGACCTCGGGGCAACGCCCTCGGCTAGAACCGAACTAGCTCTCGAAACAACAAACGAACCAAATCTTGGCCAAACACTCACAAGAGGCGAGAACAACTTTTCTGCGGCCTCTAGAGCACCATCCAAGAATCCGCTTAAGCTGGACAAGCGACTACTTCCAAGCGACCAACAAACTTTTCCTTCAAGCTAGCGCTTCCACCATTAACTCCAAGACCAAGGGAGTAACGACAACTCCCAGAGGAAAGCGGCTCTTACAAGCGGACAACCAGCGGACAGAGAACACCACATACGCTCCTTTGTCTTGCTCCACGAGCAACAACATCTAATCTCACGGGGCACAACAAGGGTCCATCTCGCATTGAACCTCCAAATGCCAAGCGGGGCAACTCAACATCACGGAAGCAGGAAAAACAACCAACATGGCACAAACCACTCGCCCCCACGAGCAAAACTAAACTCTAGCAACTCCAATCCACACCTTGGTCAACACCAAGCATCAACTTGCCACCACACACAGAAACCACTCCGGACTTTACTCCAAACAAACACTAGCTTGCTAGTCTACCAAGCTGCTAGCAACTCCACCGAGGCTACAACTACACGCCTCCGGCTAGCAAGCTGAAACTCACTAGGTGGGCTGGTGAGCTACGGAGAGGCACTCCACAACCTAGGGTTCTTCGGCAACCCTCACACACACACACTGCCAGGCATACGATCTAACAGACAAGCTGCTGAACAAACAACTCCAATTTCCGGCATCCCAACCATCTTTGGCCAACTCCAACTCCTTGGGAACCTAGAGGACCGAAGCGCTACTGAGAATCGTCATCCTCCTACTCAAAGCATCGGCCACAACATAACTTCTACCCAAGGAAGGATCAGAACAACTCTCTTAGCCATGACGATCGAAACCACGCGGCTTAGCTACCATCCGCTCTTGTTCGGTTTCCAAGCGAACTCCAACCAACGATCAACAAGAAGATCCGCCAGCCAAGCTTAGGCCCAACTTAACAAATCTTGCCTAAGCAACAACTTGATACCACGAGCACGGTATCCTTACCACCTCAACCAAAGCCTTACAACAACCACGGAGTCCAACTTCTCAAGGGCTGAGCACGAGATCTCCAAAGCAAACCCTACATGGATGCGAAACTCTCGCCACGGAGCGAACCACACAAAACACACTTGTGTACACAACTCCCAACCTTCCTTTAGAGATCCAAGACTAACAAGCGCTTTTCCACAAAGCAACGATAACTCTGGCGTGATACAAACAATCCAAGGAACACCAAAAGTCCCATCTCCACACGATACTCGAAGGTGAGGCAACCTTGCTCTACCAAAGCATAATCATGCCAAACCAAACTTACTTTATACCAAGCCTCTACCAAGGGTGCTTACCCCAAGGCATCCAAAACCTCTCGCAAGGCATCGGCTCATCTCGCCTCAAAAGCATCCAACTCGCCTCATAGGCATCGGCTCATCGATAAGCATCCAACTCATGGTCCCTCAATTTGGACCAAACTCGCATCTACAATGCTCAACTCTCCTCGATTTAGGCACTCGAAGGTAGTTGACCGCACTACCAACCACAAGGAAAATCTCTTGGCCTTAACACTAGCGCGAGACTCACGCTCACCAACATTTACCAACAGGCAACCTCTTTGACTTACTCAACCTCCGAAAACTTTGGGAAGAGGCTCGGCTCCTCTCGAGCATCCTTTCGCTTGTAGTCCATCGACTACCATTGAACTAGCCCTGCAGCACGACCTAAGCAGGTGCAAGCGCCATAAGCAGATCCAAGGCTAAAAGAGTGCATTTGAACTCGAGCGGCATAGAACCATCTGCTATGCCCAAGCCAAACTCAAGCTGAACCGGACTTAGTGCCAAAGTGGCACACCAACCAATGCACCTCAAGTGCTACTACTACCAAATCCACATCCGGAAGGTGGAACATTAAACAACAACGGGCTCGCAAGGGGCAAAGATGACCCTTCATCTGCCTCAAGCCACTAACACGGCAACTTGCCAAACAATCGGGCCCTTTGGTGGAGACTCTGCTAGTCCACCTCTCACAAGGGGCTTCCACCACCATCGATGAACCAAACAACACGAGGCGGCACACCTCGGCCTGCGAGCCGCGGGGCATCCCACACACGGATGCTAAACTCAAACTGGCCAACTACTTTACTACTAGCGGTAGGACTTACTAAAACATCGAGCTCTGAGGCATCCATTTGCCAACACAGGCGTCTCCATCAACGCCAACAAACTCATCTGAATAAAACTGCTGATCATGCCCTCCAGGGAACCTCAGGGGGCTACAAAACTCTTGGGGAAAAATGCTGAAACAAACTCATCAAAATTTGGGCTATCTGTGCGGGACTCCTCACTCGCGCTACAAGCTGCGCACAGGTCTCGCTCTCACGATAGCTAAAGACACGCCATCAAATCTCTCTCATGGTGGAGCACACTCTGCTCAAGGAGTCTCACTGCGAGTGCTGCTAGCCTCTACCCCCTCCTCTAGGCAACTCAAGCTGCCGGGGCCAAATCGGCATGCGGGCCTAACAACCACTGGGACGCGGCCTCAACATCAACACGATCGGTCCAACTCCTCGGTCGGACATGCCAAGCGCCCTGCTCCTGCAGGTGCGATCAACATCTTGGCGATCTGCACGAAGCACCACCACCCTCTCACTAGGGGAAAGCGACAAGCTGGGCCACAAATGGCCAGCGGAGTCTAAGCTCTACCTCCCTCTGGAGCGATGTCCCGGGGCATCCGAATCTATCTGGATACCTCAACAATTTGCTAAACAAGCGCTGCGCCGCTATGAGAAAGTTGGCATGATGGCTCACTAAGCCCAAACCAACAACGAGTGAACACCTTTCGTCTCCGCTCCACAACACTACACAAGGCATACACAAGATGATAGGTATTGTAAATTCTTAACCCTTTTCCTATCTAAAACAATAAACCTAGGCGTGCACGATGGTAGCCGAGTCTTTGGTGATCATGGAAGGATGACCTACAACAAAAGGTCGGTCTCACGAGAATCTATGACTCACGAGCTCGATACCAAGCTGTAAAGACCCAGACCCAAAAGGGGCTCTAAATAGGCCTTTACCCCAATGCATGTATTGAAAATAAAAGACATTATGAAAAATACATTTGGATCCCAAGTAAAAGCAGAAACATTCAACAACCAAAACATACATTTCTAAAAGCATACTCACGATCGAGATTTATTTAAACCATTTAAACATTCCACAAGTACAATTATCTTTGGAATCCATAAAGCGTAAGAAAACATCCTAGGGCTCGTGCCGTCTACATGCGATCGGGGAAATAACAAAAGTCAAGAGTCATGATATAATAAAATGGTCGAGATGACAAAGTGATTCCATGATCACGGCTCCTCCTTGACCATCTGTCTCGCGCCTTGGTTACTGTGGAAAACCACGAGAATAAGGGTGAGTAACGAATTACCCAGTAAGAATCCCCAACCAGGGTACAATACGATATACATGATCATCTAGAAGAATGTATGCAAGCTATGAGTACAAACACAGAATAGAGCACATAGCATAAGTCCACACTTGGACCTCGGATGCCAACTCGGGGTCTTAGTCAGGAAATAAATCCACCACACACTCGCCCCTATACGAAAGCGAGTCCGGCCTCGGCACATCTCTCGTCGATACGAAAGGTGCACTAGCTCAAGATCCGAGGAGCTCTCGGTCGGGCATTTGTAATGGCGTAGCGCGCCTTTGCGCTGCGTGCTACTGCGGACTATGAAGTGCGGGTCTAGTGGCAAAAAGTTGCCCATGTCCGATCACCACGCCTAACTAAATCTCCGGATCGGTGTCAGCGACATAGGGTGTGAGACACGGACACGTGAACTATGTCGGCTGAACCACCGCACTTTGAGGCTAAGGAATCGGTCGTGGTAGGCTTACACCCGAAGCCGTCCTTGCCCTATCGGTGGCAATCAAGGGCTCTGGCCGAACACGGCCGAGGGCGTGTCATTGCAGGGGATGAGGCAATGCCAAGTCATCATCCCGACCGTTGGGGCATTTAACGATCGCCACCCTCACCCAAGATTGCGGGGCGGCCGTTAGGGTTAGCTAAACCCTAACGGGATCGAGGACGGAGTACCATCTCAAATGCGTCCTGTCGGGGATGCAAATTACGTT
The DNA here is from genome assembly GCA_036507275.1 of Sicyos edulis. Classification (NCBI taxonomy): domain Eukaryota; kingdom Viridiplantae; phylum Streptophyta; class Magnoliopsida; order Cucurbitales; family Cucurbitaceae; genus Sicyos; species Sicyos edulis. The sequence continues at coordinate 31,408,516 of CM071851.1, forward strand.
ATGCATCCGGCCCGGATGATGCTACCTACGAACTCTAAACCATAGCAATAATAACAATTCAATCAATGCGGTCAATACGTGCTCATGAGATACAAGGAACCTAGCATGATACTACGAAGCAAGAAACGGATATCGAACATGCGAATGGAACAACCTAGCATGGGCTAACATGAGAAACAATACAAGAGTTCATGCGATCGAGGAATTGAAACGAGCACCTAGGGCTAAACATGCTAGTAATCATACGGGCATACAAAACAACAATCACAAATATCTGCGAGGCCCACACAACTCGGTAAGAAATCCTTACCTTGGTAGGGAGGCTTCTACACACAAATCCTAAGCTGCGGAACAAACCCAGAGCTAGCTACGAGAACCTAACAAAACAATGATAATCATAATCCATAAGCCTAAATATAATAAAATAAACAAGGCTCGGCTCAAAGGAGCAACTCACGCGGCTCGGGTGACACGCGACGGCAGGCAGGCGGCGCTGCATGAAGGGCTCTTCTTTGGCGCTGACAGGCGCGAGAAGAGGTGATGGCTGCGAGGACCGCCGCACACGGGCGCCGACGGGCGGCGAGAGGCGAGGCGGCGCAGCGCGCCTTAGCCATGAGCGCAGGGTGGGCGGGCATGCGCGCAGCGCGAGCAAGCGAGACGAGACAAGTGTTTGGCGCGCGCGGCGGCGACGCGATCGCGGCGCACGAGTGCGCGGCGAGGCGGGCGCGCGCGGCGCGAGACGCTGGCGCGAGGGTTGCTCGGTGGTGCGTGCGCGCGACGGCTGCGGCGGGCTGGCGGTGCAGGCGGCTGGTGCTTCTGCTGCTTGTGATCACAGGCGACTGGGCTTCTTGCTGCTAGGCGTCTGGGCGGCTGGGCTTCTTCTTTGGGCAGATCTGGGCATCTTTGGGCGACTGCTACAAACACACACACACACAAGCTCTTCTCCTTACCTTCTTGGCCAACAAGAACACCCAATCGAGAAGATGAAGAGGATGAAGACTTACCGGAATGATGATGAGCGATCCAAGGAGCTGCAAGGATGAAGAATCGGCAAGGAGAGCTTGGGAGAAAGCTTGGCGGCCACAACTCTTTTGGAGAAGAAAACACAACAAACCTAATTTCTATTTCATTTAACCAAATGCACCAAACACCAAAGATCCAAGGTTAACTAAGATGTGATGCGAGAAAGAGCAACAAGAGCACCTAATGGCTCAATTGGCACACATCTCTACAAGCTTCGGGAGACCGGGTTCAAAACCCATTTGCGGCACAATTTCCTTTATTTTTACTTTTGCACCAAACCTTGCTCAAACCAAACCACAAATCCTTCCAAAAACCTACATAAATCCATCCAATAATTTTATGGCTGGAAAAAAGACATAAGCGTACTGACGGCCCGACCAAATTACTAAAATACCCCTAGGGCATACTTGGAAGACCGGGATGAAAACAGGTCGTTCTGGTACTTTTGTGTAGCTCGTTCCGTGGTGGATTTTTCAAGAACCACGAGGGGTTTGGGTTGTGAAACGGGTGCTCGATTACGAGGAGTTAGGACTTTAGTTCTTGGCAAGTGCCCTAACTTGGGTTGAGAGGTTACCGTGTCGGTAGCTTGGTTGTTGCGTAGGCAAGTTATGCTAGTTGGCCCTTGACACAGGTAGAGGCATTTCTTGTTGATCGATGGTTGGAGTTCGATTGGAGGCCGATCCGAGGCGATGGTAGCAAAATCGCGGAGTTCTTGGCCGTCACGGCTAAGAGAGTGTCGTTCGGACCCTTACCACGGGTAGATGCTACGATGTGGGTGATGCTTTGAGCAAAAGGAAGATTGGGTCTTCCGGTAGTTCCCACTCTGGTATTTAGCGGACTCGCCGGCGAGGGCGATCTAGGGATCGCGATCGGCGCCGGCCGTAGAGTCGAGCTCTGGATCGTCGGTGAGCTCATTGCATCAGTGTGGTAAGGCGCATTGCGGATTTTGTGGAGCAACGCCCCATGCTCGCGCGCCAGTGTGGCAAGGAAGAGCTTTTGGCTAGCATAGTTGAGATCTTTGAAGGAGTTGTGCTCGTGTAGCGGATGTACATTAGACCGTTTGTCGGCGAGTATGAGTTGGAGGGTGATCGGAGGAACCCTAAGTTGTGGAGAGCCTCACGAGAGCTCGGTCGGACCAGCGGTGTTCCTCGGTTGAGTTCTTTGGATGCTTGTAGACGGTTGACAAGCTAGAGTTGTTCTTAGAACCTCCGCGTTGGTTTATAGAATTCTTAGCAAGGTGGTGCTTGGCGTTGGCCAAGGTTTGGTTCCTTTCTTTGTTTTCTAGGGCTAGCTTGGTTCGACAAAGTGGCGTCGCTCGAGGACTTGTTCCTAGTCGGGTAGTTTTGGGAGTTGGCCTCCGCCTCGGTGGTTGAGTAAAGTACCGCTAGTGCTTAGTTGGTGGTTCAAGCGATTGAGGAACCCTTGGATGTTTCTTCCGAGAAGAGTTGGTGGTTATTCTTTGTTGAGATTGAGCGAGACAAATGAAAGGCGTGTGTGAAATTCGCTGTCCTTTGGAAGTCCGCTTGCTAGGAAATCGTTCTGTAGAGGAGGAGTTAGCTTAGCTCTGAGTTGTGTAGTTGATCGGAGTAAGCGCATCGTCACCTAGCGCGAGTGTCCCTGCGTCTGTTTGTTAGCAAGCGGAAAGTTGTTTGTTCTCGCGAGGCGAAAGCCGGCCAGTTCTGGGGCTTGAGTTGTTGGCGGATGGTTGTTGGATCTTTGGAGCTTATAGACCCCCTTAGATCTCTGGTAGTTGAGTTGCACCGTGGATGCCGGCCTCGAGTTTTAACTTTTGAGGTAGTCTTGCCGACTCGTATTGTTCTTGATCCATGACTTGAGGTCGACGCTATCCTTATCCCTCGTATTTGTTTCGTGTGTGAAGTTCCTATTTGGAAGTTGAGATGGGTCTAAGCTTAAAAGGAGGAAGTCCATAGAGCGACGGATGGACTTAAGAGTTGAGTGGCGATTTGGAGACGAGGTTCGCTCGTTGTAAGACTTGAGTTGAGTTTCGCAGAGCAAGCCCTTCTTGGGTTTCGTCCCTAGTTGATGTGCCTTCAGCGATTGGCGTTTTAGGTGAGTCACGATTGAGTGGGTTGTACAGTGGTGCCGTGGCATTGGTTGGTAAAACCTTTGAGTTGTTATCCTCCGGCTATTGTGTTGCTAGTAGCCGCGTGATGTTTTATTCTTTCTTTGCTCGAGGTTTCCGTGAGAGGAATGTTGTTTGTTTTCTGTCTGGCGATGTTCACCTAGGCGATGGCTGATCGGATTGCATTGGAAAGTTTGTTGTCGGCCGATGAGGGCTCCGGTTTATTAGTTTGGTGAGTGGAGCACTTCTCGACCTTGTCGTTCGGGGTGGCGAAAGTGAAGTTTCAACTAGTGTGAGTGGTGGTAGCCCGCAGTGAACAGAAAAGTGCCCCTTGGCTTTGGTGCTTCGATTTCTCGTAAGATGGTTGCTTTATTGTTGTGGACGCATGCTAGTTGGAGAAGGTTGCCTAGGGATCGATCACGGTTGGTGGTTCGAATTGGATTTCGTTAAGGATTGTAGGCAACGGTGGGGTTCGCAGATCTCTTGCGAAGTATGAGTAGGCCGTTTAGTTTATGAATCCTGGGAGGTTCAGTTGTTCGGTCAGCATGGTGAAGGGTCGAGGCTGTTTGATAACAGCTATGAGCATTCAGAGTAGTTACGCCCAGAGCGTGGCGTAGAGTTTTAGAGCACGTGACTGTCCACGAGTTTCTTTGAGAGTAGCGCCGTAGAGAGGCGTTCCGAGTTGGGTTAGCAAGGATAAGTGAGCCCTAGAGTCGTAAGACCGTTTGAGAGTTGGTGCGAGTCAGAGGATGTGGCTCACCGACTAGTTATCGCATGTTTTCTTCGAAGCTCAGTGTTAGTTCAGTTTTGGTTGAGATAGTTCGTGGCAGACTCGGTGTCTGTTGGGCTTGGAGCCTTTGGGAACCCAAGAGGGTTCGGTTTCAAAGAAAGATTTGTGTTATCTTAATCAGGAGCTTGGTTGGTTAAGAATCAGTGGAGTTTCATAGAGTTGTTTTCGTCTTAGGACTTTCGAGGACGAAAGTCTTAAAAGGAGGGAGTATTGTAACGGCCCAGTTTTCTATTTCGGTTTCCCAGGAGTTTTCGGGACATTATGCGGATGTTCGGATGGGCCGTTAAATTTATTTTAACCTTTAAGGGTATTTTGGTATTTTGCTCCGGTCGGAGGTTGAGGATTTTCGGGCTTGGGGTCATTTCGGCGCCGTTGAGACTTGATTAATGTTGGTTGCAAGACCCAAGGAGTTTGGGTTAGTTGATTAGAAGTTTGGAGTCATTCCGGTTGATAGCAAAATTAATTGGAATTTAATTGGTCCCATTGGGATTTGAACCCTTGCCCTAATGGTGAAATTGGAGTTTTTAGAAAAAGAAGATTTAGTTAAAAAAAAAGAAAAGAATTTATTTAGCGGGACCCGCAAAGAGAAAGCCTTGGGAAGGGATTTTAGACCCATTTAAATTAGGAAAAGGAAAGAAAATCCTATTCCCCTTGTTTTGGAAAAATCTCTCTCTCTCTCTCTCTCTCTCTGGCAGCCGACCTCACCAAGAAACCCTAGCCGCCCTAGCCGCACCCCGCTCAGCCACTGCTCGGCCCCAGCGCACGCAGGCGGCCATTTACCTGACCCCAGCGCACAGGCGCGCCAGACCGCAAGCCGCAGCCCATGCCCCCAGCGTGCGAGAGCGCCTCGCATCGCCCATGCGAAGCGCGCCCGATCGTGGTTGCCTCGCCCAGCCAGAGCAGCGTCGCGCCGTTCCGCACCAGGCCGCCCAGACGCGCCGCGCCGTCCCGCACCAGGCCGCCCTGCACCGCGCCGCACGCGTCGCCCCTGCCGCGCGCCCGCGCCCCAGCACCGTCCGCGTCTGCGTGCCCGTGCCGCTCGTCCGCGTCCGCCCACTTGCCAGCGCGCGCTGCGCCGCATCGCGCGCGCGCCCAGCGCCGATGCCGTCCCTGCCGCGCCCGGCGCCCAGCCAGCGCCCGTTAAGCGCCCGGCCAGCGCCAGCGCCAGTGCACACCAGCAACGCCCAAAACTGCCCCCTTGCTGCCGAGACCCCGTGCCTTCTCGGTTGGTAATTCCCGAACCTACCCCTTTTAGATTTTTAAAGTCTTTGATTCTGCTGTATATTTATTTAGGATGCTTTTAAAATGCTTAGGTTGCTCGGTTTCGCTTTAAAGCTCGAGGGTCATTATTTGATTGTGAAGGTTATTTCTGCTCGTTTCCAGGTAAGGATTCCTTACCGTGGTTGTGTGGACCCTGCGATGCTTTCTTGATCGTGCCTTATATGCATGTTTACTTTTATGAACATGATTAGTGGATAGGACAGCTTGTGATTGCATTCCTGCTAGCATGTTTGCTTGTTTGTACATGTTAGTGCCATGCTAGGATTGTTCTTCCGGCATGCTTGAGATTCTGCTTTAAGTTCGTAGTATCATGCTAGGTTATGTATGATTGATGATGATTATGTATGTTTAGCCAGGAATCGTTTATTCTATACTCTAGCTAGTGTGTTAGGGTTGTCATCATCTAGAGGCTGAGAGCGGACATAACGTACCTTGTCCCCACCGGTCGGGAGTAGAGCGAAGCATAACGTACATTGCTTCCTCCCGGCAGCCGATGTGGATTTAGCTACCACATCGGCATAAGCCTAGTTTGTAGCTCTGCTAGAGGCGGAACCACGCTTAACAGCGGTGCAAGCACTGCCTTGGCGGTTCTTAGCCAGTCGGTGGTACAGTGTGCCGCACGGATGAGTCCGAGGGCCTCACACTCTCGTGTTCGATGACACCGCTCCGAGTCTTTAGGCATGCATACGGCCCGCGTAGTTTGTACTTAGGCCCCACATTTACGCGGTTTGCGGCATGCGGTGTGCGCGCCACACGCGTTAGTCGCCGGTTCGGAGAGCTCCCCGGGCTAATGTTCGTGAGTACACGATTCCTTCTGTTTAGAGCCGGACCGGGTACTCTCCCGATAGTCGGACTTATTAGCGAGGGTAAGAGGCCCTTGAGGACACCCATTGGGATTGGCTTTTGAGGTGATCATATGGTCGAGGGAGAAAGACCCTCGAGGGTGTCGGACATCTTTGGGATCGGTTTTGAGGTGATCAATTGGCCGAGGAGAAAGACCCTCGGAGATGTCGGGATTGGTTATGAGAGCCAATCATTAGGCCGGAAGTAGGAGACTTCGAGGATTCAGATTCTGCCTTGTAAGCTCGTTGAGCTATGATCTGTGTTGGTAAGCTTGTTTGCATGTATACTAGGGTGCTAGATGATTGAAGTATCGTATTGTACCCGGTTGAGATTCTTCTCGAGTATGTTTATACTCACCCTTATTTCTCGTGGTTTTCCACGGGTAACTTGGGACAAAGACAGGGACGGCTAGCGGAGGAGTGAATGATCATGGGAGCTGCAGGCACTCTGTCTTTATTGTTTGCATATTTGTTCGGCATGTAGATGGGCGAGAGTCCTAGGGGAAACATTATAAAAAGTTGTTTGAACTGCTATTTTGAATGTTTTTTATATATCTTGGCAGAGCTTGTTTTACTTCGTTGGTTTTCTTAAACAAAATTGTTGATTATGTTTTATGCATTCCCCGTTTCTAAATGTTTTGAAAGGTTTTAAATATGAGCACTAAACCGCTTGATGAAGTATTTTAACTTGCATCTTGAGTGAGAACCTAGGTTTAGGACCGTATTTTGGGTCGGGTTCTTACGGTGTCTTTGAACACGATGAGTGCGAGGCCCTCGACACTCATCTGTGCAGCTGTACCACCGACACGAAGCTAAGAACCGGCCAAGGCGGAGCTTGCACCATTGGCGGGGTTCCGCTCTAGCGAGCTACAAACTAGGCTTATGCCGATGTGGTAGCTAAATCCACATCATTTCTTTGGGGAAGCAATGTACGTTATGCTTCGCTCTACACCCGGCCGGTGGGGACAAAGTACGTTATGCCCGCTCTCGGCCTACGGATGATGACAAACTCTACTATACTAGCTAAGAGTACAAAATAAGCGATTCACGCTAGACATACATATCAACATCGATCACACATAACCTAGCATGATACTACGAACTTAAAGCGGGAATCTCAAGCATGCTAGAAGAAAAATCCTAGCATGGCACTAACATGTACAAGCGAGCAAACATGTTAGCAAGAATGCAATCACAAGTTTGTCCTATCCACTAATCATGTTCATAGAAGTAAACATGCATATAAGGCACAATCAAGAAAGCATCGCGCAGGTCCACACAACCACGGTAAGGAATCCTTACACGGAAAGCAGCGAAATAACCTTCACAATCAAATAATGACCCTCGAGCTTTAAAGCGAAACCGAGCAACCTAAGCATTTTAAAAGCATCCTAAATAAATATCTGACACAGACTTAAAAATCTAAAGGGATAGGTTCGAGAATTACCAACCGAGAAGGCACGGGTCTCGGCAAGAAGGATTTTTGGCGCGCTCGGGCGCTAACAGCGCTTCTTGGCGTATTTGGAGCAAGATTAGAGGAGGATGGCGCTGGCGCTGGCTGTGTGGACTCGCGACAGAGTGCTGTGTATTTGGCGGGGTGGAAGAAGACGGACGCAGCGCACGAACACGCAGACGCAGTCTTGGGCTGGCGAAGCGTGGCGGCGGCGGCAGCGTCGTGCGGTGATCTGTGGCGGCGGCTAGTGCGGGGACGGCGCGCGCGCGTCTGGGCGACCGTCTGGTCGGTCTGGCAGCGTCTGGGCGACTCGTGGAGCGGGCTGGCTGCCTGTCTGCAGTGCGCTGAAATTTTGGCCAATTTGGGCTTTTGGTGCGCTGAGGTGTGTCTGGTGAGGTGCACTGTCTGCGCTGGCCGAGTGGCAGTGAGCGGGGGTGCGGCTAGGCGGCTAGGGTTTCTTGGTGAGGTCGGCTAGAGAGAGAGAGAGAGAGAGAGAGAGAGAGAGATTGCAAAACAAGGGGAAGCGGGATTTTCTTGATTTTCTTTCCTTTTTCCCTAATTAAATCGGTCTAAAATCCCTTCCCAAAGCTTCCTCTTTCCAAACCCTACGAAGCAAACTTATTTTAAAAATAAAACTCTCTTTTCCTACGAACTCCCCAAGACCATTTAGGGCAAGGGCTCAAAACCCAATGGAAACACCAAAATTACAATTAATTTTTGCCATTTTCTAAAACACCTCCAAACTTCCAAACAACTTGCCCAAACCTCTCTGGGTCTTGCAACCAAAAACCATTAAGCCCGACAAAGCAGGAATGACCTTGGAATCGGAAAATCCACAAAACCACGACCGAGGGGGCAAAAGACCAAAATGCCCCTAAGGGTTAAAAGCAGCTCTAACGGCCTATTCGAACATCCGAATAATGACCGAAATCACACAGGTAGCAGAAATAGAAAAGCGGGCCGTTACAATACTCCCTCCTTTTAAGACTTTCGTCCTCGAAAGTCCTAAGAAAAACAACTCTAGGAAACTCCACGCGATTCTTAACCAACCAAGCTCCCGATTAAGACCACACAAAACCTTCTTCGAAACCGAACCCTCTTGGTTTCCCAGATGCTCCAGGCCCAAAAGACACCGAGTCTGCCACGAACTATCACAACCAAAACTGAACCAACACTGAGCTTCGAAGAAAACATGCGATAACTAGTCGGTGAGTCACATCCTCTGACTCGCACCAACTCTCAAACGGTCTTACGACTCTAGGGCTCACTTATCCCTGCTAACCCAACTCGGAACGCCTCTCGACGGCGCTACTCATAGCAAACTCGATGACTGGTCACAAGCTTCTAGACTCTTTGCCGAGCACTGGCATAACTTCTCTAGCCCACAATTGTTAACAAACAGCCTTAACTCTACACCATGCTGACCAAACAACTGAACCTCTCGCGTTCCCGAAACTATTCGACCTACTCCTACTTCACAAGAGACCTGCGATCCCCAATGTTTGCTTACAATCCTTAACGAGATCCAAATCGAACCTGGCTGGTGACCGATCCTAAGGCAAACTTTTCCAGCTGATGTACGCGCCCACAACACTAGGCGACCATCTTGAGGAGCATCGACGCAGTCAAGCCAGGGGCACATACCTGGTTCACCAGACGGCTAACCCACTCACACTAGCTGAACTTCAGCTACGGCCACCTCTGAAAGCCAAGGTCCAGGAGCAAGCTCCACTCAACCAACTAATAAACTGGAGCCCCTCATCGGCCGACAACACACTTTCTAATGCAATCCGATCAGCCACTAGCTTAGGTGAACATCGCCAGACGGAAAACAATCAACATTCCTCTCACGGAAACCTCGAGCAGCAAGGAATAAAACAACACGCGACTACTAGCAACACAATAGCTTGAGGATAGCAACTCTAAGGTTTCCAACCAATGCCACGGCACCTCTGTGCCAACTCACTCAACTGTGGCTCAGCTAAAATGCCAACTGCGAATGCACAACAACTAAAAGAAAAGCCCGAGAAAGGCTTGCATAGCAGAAACTCAAACCAAGCTCATAACGAGCGAACCTCGTCTCCAAACTGCCACTCAACTCTTAAGTCCATCTGGCTGCTCTATGGACTTCCTCCTTTTAAGCTTAGACCCATCTCATCTTCCAACTAGGAACTTCACACACAAAACCGCGCGAGGGATAAGGATAGCGTCGATCTCAAGCTGGTGGATCAAGAACAAAACGAGTCAGCAAGACTACCTCAAAAGTTAAAACTCGAGACCGGCATCCACGGTGCAGCTCAACCACCAAAGAACTAAGGGGGTCTACACGCTCCAAAGATCCTACAACCATCCGCCAACAACTCAAGCCTTTGAAGCTGGTGGCCTTCGCCCTCGCGAGGAACAAACAACTTTCCGCTTGCTAACAAGCGGACGCGCGAGGACACTCTCATTTGGGGTGGGCCGGCGCTACTATGATCAACTACACAACTCAGGAGCTAAGGCGACTCCTCCTCTCTGAGGAACGATTTCCTAGCAAGCGGACTTCGAAGGAACGATGAATTTCACACACGCTCATTTGTCTTGCTCAAACTCAACGGTAACAACCACCAACTCTCTCAGAAGAAACATCCAAGGATTCCTCAATCGCTTGAACCACCAACTAAGCACTAGCGGTACTACTCAACCGCTGAGGGGGAGGCCAACTCCCAAAACTACCTGACTAGGAACAAGTCCTCAGGGCAACGCCAGCTTGGTCGAACCAAGCTAGCTCTTAGAAAATAGCAAGGGAACCAAACCTTGGCCAACGCCAATCACCACCTTGCTTAGAATTCTAAAAAAAACCAACGCGGAGGTTACTAAGAACAACTCTAGCTTGCCAACCGTCTACAAGCATCCAGCAATTCAACCGAGGAACTTCGCACTGGTGCGTAGAGCTCGGTGAGGCTCTCACAACTTAGGATTCCTCGATCACCCTTCAACACATCACGTGTCGACAAGCGGTCTAACGGACATCTGGCTACACTAGCACAACTCCCTTCACATCTCAACTATGCTAGCCAAAAGCTCTTCCTTGCCACATCCTGTAGCAAGCACGGGCGATGCTCCACACAATCCGAAAAGCGCCTTACCACACTTGATGCAATGAGTGGCGGCACGGCCGCGCCTGGCGGCGATCACGAGCTCTAACTGCGGTCGGGCGATCCCGACCCTAGATCGCCCCCGTCGGCGAGTGCGCTATCCACACGAGTGGGAACCACCGGAACACAACCTTCCTCTTGCTCAAAGCATACGCCACATCGTAGCTTCTACCCGAGGTAAGGATCGAACAACACTCTTAGCCATGGCGGCGGAAACTCGCGATTTTACTACCATCATACTGGATCGGATTCAAGCGAACTCCAACCATCGATCAACAAGAAATGCCTCTACCCGGTCAAGGGCCAACTAGCATAACTTGCTTACGCAACAACCAGAGCTCAAGCACGATAACCTCTCGACCCAAGTTAGGGCACTTGCCAAGAACTAAAGTCCTAACTCCTCAGAACTGAGCACTGGTTTCACAACCCGAAACCCCTCGTGGTTCTTGAAAAATACACCACGGAACGAGCTACACAAAAGTACACCGGCGTGTACAGCTCCAACTTGGTTCCTTAAGATCCAAACCAACAAGTATTCTCACACAAGGCAACTTTTGCCTCCCAATAGAAACCACTTCTAGCAAAGGAGCAACAAGAGTTCAACCCACTCGGGTCAACTCACCACGGAATGCCACATTGGTCGACTCACTCTTACCAGAGCATAACTACACCAATCTGACATACCTCATACCAATGTGCCCACTAAATGCTCCACTCAACCATCCAACTCATGGCTCTAACACTGGATTAACCACGCATCATCGATGCCAACCCTACTCATATTAGGGTAACTCCAAGGGTAGTCGAAACACACTACCATCAAGCTGGCTCACAAGCCCACACACAAGCGCGAGAACAACGCGCTAGCCCTCACCAACCTACAACATCCTTTGCACCCATCTCTCGGTGACCCTGAAAAGCTCCTACTTTTCCCTCGAACGACCTCACACTTGTAGTTCTCTGACTACCACCGAGCTAGATTTCTTAAGCAATCCAACAGATGAAACTTGAAAAACGGGTACAAGGTGGTGGTGGGGTGCTATACTTCAGCGGGCATGGAACCATCTCGCACCAAAAGTGCCAAGCGGCCCGAATCTAGGCCTCCTCTCAAAGCTTGGTGCCAACAGGCACAACATCCTTTACAACACAAATCAGCCCAAAACAAGCTTTATGCCCCTCTGAGGATAGGGAAGGTCACACTCCAAGTGACGGGCAAAGGAACTCAACACAAGAGTCCAAACACTCGAGCAGCCTAAACTCTGGCATCTCGCCTAACAGACATGCCATGGCCTACTCCTGCATCCCACTCGATGCTCAACGAATACTCAGGCCAACCCTCGGGTGGCAGCACCTAGCTTCACACCTGGAACATGCTAACAGAAGGTGCTTTTTCTCTAATAGCCAGCTGAAAACCACGGACGGATTAAGTCCTGACAAGCAAACTCCACACTACCCCCTGACTACGAGGGTACTAAAAGAACTGGCTGCAAAACGACTGCAGGCTTGCAAGAGGACAAGATGTCTCTACATCTTCCTCAAAAGCTACTAACTTGGCAGCTTGCCAATCGATCGGGTGGGTGGTGGAGACTCTGCTGGTCCGCCTCTCACAGGGGACTTCCACCACCACACTACTGCATCAAATAACACAAGAACGGCACGCCACAACCTCAGAACATCAGGTCATCGGCCTCTGAACACCAGGTCATCCCAACACTTGGATGATAAACTCGATCCGAGCCAACCACCTCGCTGCTAGCAGTAGGTCTCAAAAACATCCAGCTCTACAGGCTTCCACTTGCCAAACTCGGCGGTTCGATCAACGCCAACTATCTTATCAGCATAAACCTGCTGATCAAGTCCTCCCGGGAAACTCCGGGGTTACTGGAACTACAAGGAGGGGTGTCCCCTAAATAAACTCTGCTAGCTGGGCTATCTGTGCCCAAGACTCCTCACTACGCGCTACAAATTGCGCCTGGGTCTCCGCTCTCTGTTAGCTAAAAGACCTGCCATCAACTCCCTCATGGCTGGAGCACACTCTGCTCAAGGAGTCTCACTCTGAGGCGTGCTAGCCTCAACCCCCCTACTCTTGGCAACTCATGCGCGGGGCCAAAGGTGGCCTACGGTCTAGACAACCCTAGACGTGGTCTCATGATCAACATGAGCAGTCCAACTCCTCGGTTGGAAATACCAAACGTCCCTGCTCCTCTAAGTGCAATCAACATACTAGCGATCTACACAGAGCACCTCCACCCTCTCACTAGGGGAGAACCAACAACTGGGCCACAAATGGCCTACGGGAGTCTAAGCTCTGCCTCCCTCTGGGTGCAATCAACCTACTAGCGATCCACACAAAGCATAAAAGCTAGCCCACGCAACTCTCTCACCGCCAAACAAGGGTAACACTTGTATACTAGATGCGATATTGTAAAATAAAACCCTTAGCTTAATGAACTCGAGACAAACTGACGCCATGAGTCTTGATGATCATGGGGCAACAACACTGCAAAGCGAGTTAGTCTCTGAGAATCTATGACTCGTGCTCGATACCAACCAGTAAAAACCCGACTCAAAATACGGTCCTAAACCTAGGTTCTCCTCAAAGCATGCAAGTTAAATATTTCACCGAGCGGTTTAGTGCTCATATTTAAAACCTTTCAAAACATTTAGAGCGGGGAATGCTTAAAACATAATCAACAATTTTGTTTAAGAAAAACCAACGAAGTAAAACAAGCTCGCTTGATTATATAAAAACATTCAAAAGCAGTTCGAACAACTTTTAATAATGTTTCCCCTAGGACTCTGTCCATCTACATCTTGAACAAATATGCAACAATAAAGACAGAGTCTTGGCGGCTCCCATGATCAATCGGCTCCTCCGCTAGCCGTCCGGTCTTTATCTCTCGAGTTACGGTGGAAAACCACAGAAATAAGGGTGAGTATAAACATACTCGGTAAGAATCCCCAACCGGGGTACAATACGATACATCCATCATCTAGCACCCTAGTATACATGCAAGCATTTACCAACATGGATCATAGCTCAACGAGCTTACAAAGGCGAGAATCTGGAATCCTCGGAAGTCTCCTACTTCCGCCTAATGATTGGCTCTCATAACCAATCTCAGGACATCTCCGTGGTCTTTCTCCTCGGCCAATTGATCGGCTCAAAAACCGATCCCAAAGATGTCCGACACCCTCGAGGTCTTTCTCCTCGACCATATGATCGACTCAAAAGCCAATCCCAATGGGTGTCCTCAAGGGGCTCTTACCTCGCTAATAAGTGCGGACTATCGGGAGAGTACCCGAAGTCCGGCTCTAAACAGAAGGAAGGCGGTGTACTCACGAACATTGGCAGGGGAGCTCTCCGAGCCGGCGACTAACGCGTGTGCGCTCACACCGCATGCCGCTTTGCAACCGGCGTAAATGTGGGGCCTAAGTACAAACTACGCGGGCTAGGTACGCATGCCTAAAGACTGCGGCGGTGTCACCGAACACGGTGAGTGCGAGGCCATCGGCACTCATCTGTGCGGACTGTACCACCGACACGAAGCTAAGAACCAGCCAAAGGCGGGCTTGCACCATTGGCGTGGTTCCGCTCTAGCGAGCTACAAACTAGGCTTATGCCGATGTGGTAGCTAAATCCACATCGGCTGCCGGGGGGAAGCAATGTACATTATGCTTCGCTCTACACCCGACCGGTGGGGACAAAGTACGTTATGCCCGCTCTCAGCCTCTGGATGATGACAAACTCTACTATACTAGCTAAGAGTACAAAATAACTGATTCCTGGCTAGACATACATATCAACATCGATCACACATAACCTAGCATGATACTACGAACTTCAAGCGGGAATCTCAAGCATCTTTGGAAGAACAATCCTAGCATGGCACTAACATGTACAAGCAGGCAAACATGCTAGCAAGAATGCAATCACAAGCTGTCCTATCCACTAATCATGTTCATAGAAGTAAACATGCATATAAGGCACAATCAAGAAAGCATCGCAGGGTCCACACAACCTTCACAATCAAATAATGACCCTCGAGCTTTAAAGCGAAACCGAGCAACCTAAGCATTTTAAAAGCATCCTAAATAAATATCTGACAATGAGCTTAAAAATCTAAAAGGGATAGGTTCGGGAATTACCAACCGAGAAGGCACGGGGTCTCGCGGCAAGAAGCGATTTTTGGGCGCTTTGCTGTGCGGGTGCGCTGCTCAGGCGCTAACAGCGCTGGCTGGCGCAGCTGGCGCGCGCAGGGACGGCGCTGGCGCTTGGTTGCGCGATGCGCGACTGGCGCAGCGCGCGCGGGTGTGGCGACGCGACGCGGCGGCACGAACGCTTGACGCAGACGCGCAGTCTTTGGGCGCGGAGTGCGGCGAAGCGGCGACGCGTGTGGCGCTGTGCAAGTGGCTGGTCTTGCGGACGCCAGCGCAAGCGTCTGGGCGACCGTCTGGTCGGTCTGCGCGCGTCTGAAGCGGCGACTAGTGCGGAGCTGGTAGAAATTTGTCTCAGTGCGCTGGCTGCCTGGATTTGGGCTGGCTGAATTTGTCACAGTGCGCTGGTGGGAAATTTGGGTGTGCTGCTAGAGGCGGCTAGGGGTTTCTTGGTGGTCGGCTAGAGAGAGAGAGAGAGAGAGAGAGAGAGAGAGAGAGAGAGAGATTGCAAAACAAGGGAAAAGGGATTTTCTTGATTTTCTTTCCTTTTTCCCTAATTAAATCGGTCTAAAATCCCTTCCCAAAGCTTCCTCTTTCCAAACCCTAGGAAGCAAACTTATTTTAAAAATAAAACTCTCTTTTCCTACGAACTCCCAAGACCATTTAGGGCAAGGGCTCAAAACCCAATGGAAACACCAAAATTACAATTAATTTTTGCCATTTTCTAAAACACCTCCAAACTTCCAAACAACTTGCCCAAACCTCTCGGGTCTTGCAACAAAAACCATTAAGCTTCGACAAAGGCAGGAATGACCTTGGAATCACGAAAATCCACAAAACCACGACTAGGGCAAAAAGACCAAAATGCCCCTAAGGGTTAGAAGACTCTAACGGCCCATTCGAACATCCGAATAATGACCGAAATCACAGGTAGCGGAGAAATAGAAAAGCGGGCGTTACATGGTGTAAGCCTACCACGACCGGTTCCTTAGCCTCAAAGTGCGGTGGTCAGGTGACATAGTTCACGTGTCCGAGTCTCACACGCCTATGTCGGTGACACCGATCCGGAGATTTAGTTAGGCATGGTGGATGGACACAGGCGGCTTGCCACTAGACCCGACACCCCAGTCGCGGTAGCATGCGGTGCGCGCTTACGCTCATTACTGGCGCCGGCCGGAGAGCTCCTCGGGATCTTGAGCTAGTGCACCTTTCGTATCGGCGGTGAGGCGGCCGAGGCCGAGACTTGTTTCTCGTATAGGCGTATTGTGTGGTGAGCTATTTCGGGACTAAGACCACGAGTTGGCATCCGAGGCCGAAGTGTGGGCTAAGTTATGTGCTATATTACGTGTTTATATTCATAGCTTGCATACCTTTCTACGCTAGATGACCATGTATATCGTATTGTACCCCGGTTGGGGATTCTTCTTGAGTAATTCGTTACTCACCCTTATTTTGTGGTTTTCTCTGGTGGTAACCAAGGTGCGAGACAGGATGGTGAAGGAGGAGATGTGATCATGGGAACTCTTTGTCATCTCCGACTTTTTATATTATGACTCTTGTCTTTTTATTTCCCACTGAATGCATGTAGT